>CAUDMG010001407.1:0-24244 GCA_958450375.1 Homarus gammarus | reverse complement strand
GCAAGGCTGGGTCAAACGTGGCGAGGACAGGTGGACGAGACAGGGCCTGTTTCACTTGCTGGAAGGCCTTGTCGTGGTCGGGGGTCCACAGGAATGTCCTCTTGGGGCTCATCAGGGGGCGAAGTGGTTGAGCAGCTGCGGAGATGTCCGACGAAAACTCTGCTAACTGGTTGACGAGACCGATGAAGGACCTCAAGTCGGTCAGGTTAGCAGGGGTGGGAAAATCCGTAATGGCGCGGACCTTTTCCGGGTCAGCTGCGATACCATTCCCTGAGAGGGTGTACCCACAAAAGTCAACTGAAGAGCTGGCCAGAACAAACTTGTCGGCATTTAGGGTAATGCCGTGCTTCCGGCACCTGTTGAGTACCTCGTAGATACGGCAGAGGTGATCCATATAATCCTCGTCGTACACGAGTATGTCGTCGACCACTTTCACGCAGTTTGCCAGACCTTGTAGAGCCATATCACCTCGAAGACAGAAAGCATCTCCTGTAGCGGCGAATCCCATGGGGCCACGGCAGTAACTGTAACGTCCATGCGGGGTGATGAAAGTTGTGAGTGGTCGGTCTTCTTCGGCAAGCTCTATCTGCCAGTATCCACACAGGGCGTCCATCGTCGTGAAGAAGCGCGCCTTCGGGTTCACGCTGCGTATGGCTGCAAAGGGCGTGGGAGAAGGGTGCGCAGGACGAGACACCTGGTTGTTGAGCTTGGAAAGGTCAGTGGTGATCCGAACACCACCTTTAGGTTTTGCGACGACAACCATCGGGTGACACCATGGAGACGGGTCATCGCCGGTTGGTACAATAATTTCTTGGGCGACCATGGAGTCCAGCTCGTTTTTGACCGCCTCGCGGAAGGCCAGGGGAACCAGTCGAGGGGTGTAAATAGCGAATGGCTTCGCGTCGTCCCTCAGGTGGATCCTCATGGGGGGGCCTGCCATCTTCTTGAGAGGCTTGGATTCCAGAGCGGACTTGGTCACCAGAACGTCGCTGAATTCCTTCAGGAAGTACTTCCGAGCATCCGAAGGAGAGGTGTCACTGGCAAGAGGCAGGGGTAGGGCGGCAGCAGGGTCGTTGCTGCTCCCTTCGTGCACCCTGTTGGCGTGTTTTACCTCAAGAATAGGTTTGGGGAAGTCCTGGGAGATGATGGCCAACTCCTGACAATGTCTGTAGGACAGCAAAGGAGTCTGGACACCGTTATGCACATCAATCCAGGCTTGACACGACCTGTTGCCAAAGGTGACTTGTGCTTGGAGTGAACCCAGGGCCGGGGTCATCTGTGAACCATCTGCCATAAAGCGGAGATCCTTGGGGGGCGGTCCTAGATCACTTGGAGAGAGCCCCAAGCATTGCAAATGCTGGGGACCGATGACTGTAGCATCAGCGCCGGTGTCGGGCAACATCTGAAGACGGGATGACACACTGCGGTAGGTCACAATGACACTGATGTACTGGGGGACTTTGGTCCTGGGACGCTGGGGGGAGCACACATTCCTAATGTGGCTCGAGCGTTGTCAAGAGTCGTCGTACCTCTGATTGGAAGACTGTGGGCGGCCCTCTCTGGTGGAAGGGGGCTGAAGCTTCCGCCGACACGGTCCCTTGGGTATGTTGGAAGGGCAACACTTGTCATAGTGGCCCAGACGACCGCACACATTGCACTGGACGCGTTTGGCTGGGCACCGTACTGTGAGTGACCAGTGGCCCTTACGGTCACAACTGTTGCAGGTAGACTGAGCAGCTGGACACACCTGTGTTCCGTGCTGCTTACCACAGTTGTTGCAAAATAAACCGGGCGTGGACGTGGTAGGCGAAGGCGTAGGAACAGACTTCTTGTCCTTCTTGTGTATGTATATTATGTATGCTGGATTATATATCATGTATGTATATTATGTATGTGCTCCATTTATGTATTATTTATTCAGCCTAGCTGGCAGCGTGTGGCAATGTTATTACCATATCCCACACGCTTAATTAATGTGCCTGGCGACGTATGGAAGCTGCTAATGTATCACTTGCCATACGTCGCCTATAGCAGTTGACAAGGAGCCTAGCCAAGGGAGACCGCTGCTCTCCTCTGTGTACATACTCTTATCCAGTAAACCGAACCTACAAAACTATACAGGTGTTTGTGTTCTCTCCTGTATATAGAACTTATTATTCAGAACATAACATGGCGCAGTGATCCGATCTTACTGGATAATTACGAGTGATAGTGCAAAGTTTGTAGAAAGCCGGCTTGGACTCTCGCTTGGGTCAACTCCCGCGCGTCAGCTCTCCTCGAAGAATCTCAGCAACTTTGAGCAGTGTCAGTGACAGTGATTTTCTGTGAAGTGTTTAGTGCATTGTGTGTTTCGTGTCATTCATGTGTGACCTTGTTCTAAAGGATTCCCAAGGTATACGGCACGTTCTGGGCATTTGTAAGGAGTAGAGTTCAGTGCACCCGTCTCTGACCGCGTTCTGAGGGTAACTGGACTGACTGGGAGTCGCCGCGCCTCTCCCCCCACCCCCTCACAGCGCCGCCTCCACCCCCCCCTCACAGCTGGGGCGAGACGCTTTGCCGGCCCGGGACACACTCACACACATACACGTACTAACACTCGCTGACCGCGCGGCTTCCTTATATATATTTTATATATATAACCTACTTATCTGTGTATTTAATTAATATTTTGTCTGAAATCTTGTTGATACGACGGGCTGACCGGTCAACACTGATTTAAGACATAGTACACAGAGGAAGTAGTTATGTCTCACGCCTTACGTAGCCGTGGACCCAGCGTCTGGATGACCCAGGCGGGTGATAGCCCCGCAGAGATGGATGACCAGGCCGGCCACGACGCTCCAGCCCCCACATCGCGCAGTCCCTCACCTCAATATTCAGCGTTGTCTCCAGAGATAATTGCTTTACTGAAGTTTATGAGAGATGAGAAACGCGAGGATGAAGCTCACAGACGTTTGGCGGATGAGCACAGAAGGCAAGCAGAGGCAGAACGAGACAACCAACGGAGATTGGAAGACAGTGAACGGTTTGAAGCCTTGATATCTCGCCTCACTGTTAACCAAGCCCCTGGCTCTAACACTGCCTCGGTACTGACTGGTTCAGATACCTCATCCATGCTTCCTTCACACCCCCCAGCCCCACCTAAAGCAGCAGCTCAAACACCGCCCATCTTGAAGCCTGATGAGACTTTCCAGACTTTTCGTGAATGGCGGCGACGGTGGACTGATTATTCTACAATGGTGGATCTCCAGAGTTTGTCACAGCCTAAACAACTCATCCAGCTGCGTATGTGCCTGTCCTTGGAAATTCAGCGTGTCTTGGAACATACGTTGCAGGTACCCCCAACCTCTTTGCTGTCTGTAGAGGAGGTACTGGACGTTCTACAACGGCACATCAAAGGACAGCAGAATGAAGCTCTGCGCAGGAGGGAATTGTTTAGCTGCAGACAGATGGAGGGTGAGTCTTTTGATGCCTTTTACGTGCGTCTTAAGAGAGCCTCGGAAGAGGTAGATATATGTCCAGGCCACCACCAGCAGTGCGAGGAGACCCAGTTGAAGCAGGTGATCCTGATGGGTGTTAAGGACGAGGAACTTGTCCAACGCCTCACCTCCCTCGACTCTTCCTCTTCTCTTAAGGATGTGTCGACGATATGTCGCTCCTATGAGGCTGCCAGGTGTGCCACCTCTGCCATCCGTGCTCCCCCTACAGCTGTACGCGCTGTGTCCCGGTACAAGAAGGACAAGAAGTCTGTTCCTACGCCTTCGCCCACCACGTCCACGCCCGGTTTATTTTGCAACAACTGTGGTAAGCAGCACGGAACACAGGTGTGTCCAGCTGCTCAGTCTACCTGCAACAGTTGTGACCGTAAGGGCCACTGGTCACTCACAGTACGGTGCCCAGCCAAACGCGTCCAGTGCAATGTGTGTGGTCGTCTGGGCCACTATGACAAGTGTTGCCCTTCCAACAAACCCAAGGGACCGCGTCGGCGGAAGCTTCAGCCCCCCTCCACCAGAGAGGGCCGCCCACAGTCTTCCAATCAGAGGTACGACGACTCTTGACAACGCTCGAGCCACATTAGGAATGTGTGCTCCCCCCCGCGTCCCAGGACCAAAGTCCCCCAGTACATCAGCGTCATCGTGACCTACGGCGGTGTGTCATCCCGCCTTCAGATGTTGCCCGACACCGGCGCTGATGCTACAGTCATCGGTCCCCAGCATTTGCAATGCTTGGGGCTCTCTCCAAGTGATCTAGGACCGCCCCCCAAGGATCTCCGCTTTATGGCAGATGGTTCACAGATGACCCCGGCCCTAGGTTCACTCTATGCACACGTCACCTTTGGCAACAGGTCGTGTCAAGCCTGGATTGATGTGCATAATGGCGTCCCGACTCCTTTGCTGTCCTACAGACATTGCCAAGAGTTGGCCATCATCTCCCAGGACTTCCCAACACCGATTCTCGAGGTAAAACACGCCAACAGGGTGCACGAAGGGAGCAGCAACTACCCTGCTGCCGCCCTACCCCTACCTCTGGCCAGTGACACCTCTCCTTCGGTAGTTGTCCCTGCTGCTTCAAGTCTCCACGCCTTGGCTCGCCTCCACGACAGTCACTGTGGAGCCGAGGCCACCAAACGGCGTGCAAGACAGACTGTGTTCCGGCCTGGCATCGACCCCGACATCTCCAATGCTGTCCAGGTGTGTAAGCCCCGCCGCGTATTACAACCCAGCCAGCAGCAGGAATCCTTTATGAGCGACGACAACCCCACCCGCCCCTTTGAGTCTGTGTCGGCCGACTTTTTCTGTGTGTCAGGAAAGTCCTTCCTCGTTATCGTCGACCGTCTCTCTGGTTGGCCGGTTGTCATCAAGTGCGGTAATGACACGACGTCTGCCGCCACCATCAGCAAGTTCCGCCACTACTTCCGTGACGTGGGCGTTCCTGTACGCCTGCGAACCGACGGAGGGCCTCAGTTCACAAGCCGGGACTTTGCTGCGTTCCTTGACCGATGGGGAGTCCGGCATGTGTTGTCATCGCCCCATTACCCGCAGTCCAACGGCCACGCTGAGGCTGCTGTCAAATCCCTGAAGCACCTCATCCTTAAGGTGGCCCCTTCTGGGAACATTGACTGCGAGGCCTTCGACAGGGGTCTTCTTGAACTCCGCAACACACCTAACTACACCGGACGCTCCCCTGCCCAGGTTTTGTATGGACGCCCCCTTCGTTCTTGTGTCCCTGCTCACCCTCAATCCTTCTCCAAGGAGTGGCAGGCCAAGACAGAGGATTGTGATCGCCGAGCCGCCGAACGTGTTCAGGACGTCGTCGCCCGCTACAATGACCACGCCCGTTCTCTCCCCAGGTTGAGTGTCGGCACCCAAGTCCGTGTTCAGGACCCGACCTCCCTACGTTGGGACAAAGTAGGCGTAGTCATGGGTCTCGGCAGGTCACGGGACTACCAGGTGCGGTTACCCAGTGGTCGTGTGTGGTGGAGGAACCGCCGTTTTCTCCGACCCGTAACAATGCCTTCTGCTGGCCCCGCCACCAGTGTTGAGTCCCATACCCTTCCCAGTGATGAAGTCCCTCGACGCTCAGAACGGATCCAAAAGAAAAGGTCCGCTCAAGACTTTGCTATGAGCGTATAGGGGGGAGGGAGGTGTATGTATATTATGTATGCTGGATTATATATCATGTATGTATATTATGTATGTGCTCCATTTATGTATTATTTATTCAGCCTAGCTAGCAGCGTGTGGCAATGTTATTACCATATCCCACACGCTTAATTAATGTGCCTGGCGACGTATGGAAGCTGCTAATGTATCACTTGCCATACGTCGCCTATAGCAGTTGACAAGGAGCCTAGCCAAGGGAGACCGCTGCTCTCCTCTGTGTACATACTCTTATCCAGTAAACCGAACCTACAAAACTATACAGGTGTTTGTGTTCTCTCCTGTATATAGAACTTATTATTCAGAACATAACATCTTGTACCGGGACACAGCGCGTACAGCTGTAGGGGGAGCGCGGATGGCAGAGGTGGCACACCTGGCAGCCTCATAGGAGCGACATATCGTCGACACATCCTTAAGAGAAGAGGAAGAGTCGAGGGAGGTGAGGCGTTGGACAAGTTCCTCGTCCTTAACACCCATCAGGATCACCTGCTTCAACTGGGTCTCCTCGCACTGCTGGTGGTGGCCTGGACATATATCTACCTCTTCCGAGGCTCTCTTAAGACGCACGTAAAAGGCATCAAAAGACTCACCCTCCATCTGTCTGCAGCTAAACAATTCCCTCCTGCGCAGAGCTTCATTCTGCTGTCCTTTGATGTGCCGTTGTAGAACGTCCAGTACCTCCTCTACAGACAGCGAAGAGGTTGGGGGTACCTGCAACGTATGTTCCAAGACACGCTGAATTTCCAAGGACAGGCACATACGCAGTTGGATGAGTTGTTTAGGCTGTGACAAACTCTGGAGATCCACCATTGTAGAGTAATCAGTCCACCGTCGCCGCCATTCACGAAAAGTCTGGAAATTCACACCAGGCTTCAAGATGGGCGGTGTTTGAGCTGCTGCTTTAGGTGGGGCTGGGGGGCGTGAAGGAAGCATGGATGGGGTATCTGAACCAGTCAGTACCGAGGCAGTGTTAGAGCCAGGGGCTTGGTTAACAGTGAGGCGAGATATCAAGGCTTCAAACCGTTCACTGTCTTCCAATCTCCGTTGGTTGTCTCGTTCTGCCTCTGCTTGCCTTCTGTGCTCATCCGCCAAACGTCTGTGGGCTTCATCCTCGCGTTTCTCATCTCTCATAAACTTCAGTAAAGCAATTATCTCTGGAGACAACGCTGAATATTGAGGTGAGGGACTGCGCGATGTGGGGGCTGGAGCGTCGTGGCCGGCCTGGTCATCCATCTCTGCGGGGCTATCCCCCGCCTGGCTCATCCAGACGCTGGGTCCACGGCTACGTAAGGCGTGAGACATAACTACTTCATCTGTGTACTATGTCTTAAATCAGTGTTGACCGGTCAGCCCGTCGTATCAACAAGATTTCAGACAAAAAATTAATTAAATACACAGATAAGTAGATTATATATATAAAATATATATAAGGAAGCCGCGCGGTCAGCGAGTGTTAGTACATGTACGTGTGCGAGTGAGTGTGTCCCGGGCGGGCAAAGCGTCTCGCCCCAGCTGTGAGGGGGGGGTGGAGGCGGCGCTGTGAGGGGGGTGGAGGGAGAGGCGCGGCGACTCCCAGTCAGTCCAGTTACCCTCAGAACGCGGTCAGAGACGGGTGCACTGAACTCTACTCCTTACAAATGCCCAGAACGTGCCGTATACCTTGGGAATCCTTTAGAACAAGGTCACACATGAATGGCACGAACACACAATGCACTAAACACTTCACAGAAAATCACTGACACTGCTCAAAGTTGCTAAATTCTTCGAGGAGAGGTGACGCGCGCGGGAGTTGACCCAAGCGAGAGTCCATAACCGGCTTTCCACAAACTTTGCACTATCACTCGTAATTATCCAGTAAGACCGGATCACTGCGCCATGTTAGGTTCTGAATAATATGTTCTATATACAGGAGAGAACACAAACACCTGTATAGTTTTGTAGGTTCGGTTTACTGGATAAGAGTATGTACACAAAGGGAAGCAGCGGTCTCCCTGGCTAGGCTCCTTGTCAACTGCTATAGGCGACGTATGGCAAGTGATACATTAGCAGCTTCCATACGTCGCCAGGCACATTAATTAAGCGTGTGGGATATGGTAATAACATTGCCACACGCTGCTAGCTAGGCTGAATAAATAATACATAAATGGAGCACATACATAATATACATACATGATATATAATCCAGCATACATAATATACATACAGGACCTACGGCCTAGAAAACAGTGCGTTAATGTTCGACATAAGGCAAACAGAGTATTGGGTTTTATATCTAGAAGTGTAAGTAACAAGAGTGCAGAGGTCTTATTGCAACTATATCTTGCGCTAGTTAGGCCGCACCTCGATTATGCGGTTCAGTTCTGGTGCCCCTATTATAGAATGGATATAAATTCACTAGAGTCGGTGCAGCGAAGAATGACGAAAATGATTCCGGGACTTAGAAACCTTCCATATCAGGATAGGTTAAAGAAACTTAACTTGCATTCCCTAGAAAGACGAAGAGTGCGGGGAGATATGATAGAAGTATTTAAGTGGGTGAAAGGAATCAATAAAGGGGATATAGATAAAGTTCTTATAATATCCGAGCAGGATAGGACTCGGAGCAACGGATTCAAGTTGGATAAGTTTAGGTTTAGGAGGGAGATAGGAAGAAACTGGTTCACAAATAGGGTGGTGGACGAGTGGAACAAGCTTAGCAACTTTGTAGTAAGTGCGGGAACTCTGGAAAGTTTCAAAAGGAGGCTAGATAGATTCATGGATGATAGAGAGCGGTAGTAACTCTCGACAGGAGCTGCCATGCACAGGCCAACCGGCCTATTGCAGACTCCTTATTTTCTTATGTTCTTATGTTAACGAGTTGTATGACCCAGTTTCAATGAATAGTCCGAGAAGACCGGACAACTCGGCAACTGCACTGGCTAACCATTATTCCAGAATAAGATACGCAAATCGATTGACATCCAGGTTCCCATTTACTGGTAAATAGAAAGCCAAATGACGTAAAAAAATGCTCATAGTTTCACTCTGTCCGGGAATCGAACACGGGTCCACTCGCTTGCAAGGCGAGCATGCTGACTATTACACCACAGGTTGCCAAAATCACGTTTAGTAAAAAATTTTTTTTTTTTTTTTTTCGTGCTGGTCAAGCCCCGACCAGAGGTTAGCTAGACCCCCGGACAACTCTTTCGGAGCTTGACCAGCACGTGGTATTGAGATTATTATCTCGACTTGATTATATGTTACAAATTCACCTGTGAGTTTTTCAATGTTTTGTTTTGTATAATATTTACTTATTCTAAGCTAAATTTTAACAAATAAATGACTTAAATAATACGAAAACAAACAAATAAAAGCGGAACTTCACCTAATATATACTGTATGTTACACTAAATAGGGATAATTGGCCATTAGTGATAACTTCTATGTATTTATCTTTTCTGGAAGCTTTTGACTGGCCATAAACGATCCTGTAGATCATAAATATACATATAAATGAATACCTTCATGCATAATGCAACCTGACCAGACATAACCTAACTTAACCTAATCTAGCCTAACCTAACATAATCTAGCCGCCTTGTTGTTGTTGTTGTTGTTGTCGTCCGCCTCCTCTGCATTATATCATCATCAACTAAATTAAAATTCAAACGCCTTAACCTTACACACTGTGACCCTGGGTTGGAGAGGGGGGATGGGGGCGGGCGGGGAAGACTCACCTAAATCACCCAGCAGGCGCTTTGTGACACCCAACAAGTGACCTTTGGGTGGGGGCAGTTTTCTCGCCAGATCTAGACCAGTGGGCAGTGTTAACCCCCAAAGGTCACCGAGGCAGGAGTGACCTTTGGGAAGTTTTTGGATTATAAATAGTGTTGTAGGAGGTGGTGGTGGAGGTGGTAGGTTAGTGAAGTCCTTGGTGGTGGTGGAGGTGGTAGGTTAGTGAAGTCCTTGGTGGTGGTGGAGGTGGTAGGTTAGTGAAGTCCTTGGTGGTGGTGGAGGTGGTAGGTTAGTGAAGTCCTTGGTGGTGGTGGAGGTGGTAGGTTAGTGAAGTCCTTGGTGGTGGTGGAGGTGGTAGGTTAGTGAAGTCCTTGGTGGTGGTGGAGGTGGTAGGTTAGTGAAGTCCTTGGTGGTGGTGGAGGTGGTAGGTTAGTGAAGTCCTTGGTGGTGGTGGAGGTGGTAGGTTAGTGAAGTCCTTGGTGGTGGTGGAGGTGGTAGGTTAGTGAAGTCCTTGGTGGTGGTGGAGGTGGTAGGTTAGTGAAGTCCTTGGTGGTGGTGGAGGTGGTAGGTTAGTGAAGTCCTTGGTGGTGGTGGAGGTGGTAGGTTAGTGAAGTCCTTGGTGGTGGTGGAGGTGGCAGGTTAGTGAAGTCCTTGGTGGTGGTGGAGGTGGTAGGTTAGTGAAGTCCTTGGTGGTGGTGGAGGTGGCAGGTTAGTGAAGTCCTTGGTGGTGGTGGAGGTGGTAGGTTAGTGAAGTCCTTGGTGGTGGTGGAGGTGGTAGGTTAGTGAAGTCCTTGGTGGTGGTGGAGGTGGTAGGTTAGTGAAGTCCTTGGTGGTGGTGGAGGTGGTAGGTTAGTGAAGTCCTTGGTGGTGGTGGAGGTGGTAGGTTAGTGAAGTCCTTGGTGGTGGTGGAGGTGGTAGGTTAGTGAAGTCCTTGGTGGTGGTGGAGGTGGTAGGTTAGTGAAGTCCTTGGTGGTGGTGGAGGTGGTAGGTTAGTGAAGTCCTTGGTGGTGGTGGAGGTGGTAGGTTAGTGAAGTCCTTGGTGGTGGTGGAGGTGGTAGGTTAGTGAAGTCCTTGGTGGTGGTGGAGGTGGTAGGTTAGTGAAGTCCTTGGTGGTGGTGGAGGTGGTAGGTTAGTGAAGTCCTTGGTGGTGGTGGAGGTGGTAGGTTAGTGAAGTCCTTGGTGGTGGTGGAGGTGGTAGGTTAGTGAAGTCCTTGGTGGTGGTGGAGGTGGTAGGTTAGTGAAGTCCTTGGTGGTGGTGGAGGTGGTAGGTTAGTGAAGTCCTTGGTGGTGGTGGAGGTGGTAGGTTAGTGAAGTCCTTGGTGGTGGTGGAGGTGGTAGGTTAGTGAAGTCCTTGGTGGTGGTGGAGGTGGTAGGTTAGTGAAGTCCTTGGTGGTGGTGGAGGTGGTAGGTTAGTGAAGTCCTTGGTGGTGGTGGAGGTGGTAGGTTAGTGAAGTCCTTGGTGGTGGTGGAGGTGGTAGGTTAGTGAAGTCCTTGGTGGTGGTGGAGGTGGTAGGTTAGTGAAGTCCTTGGTGGTGGTGGAGGTGGTAGGTTAGTGAAGTCCTTGGTGGTGGTGGAGGTGGTAGGTTAGTGAAGTCCTTGGTGGTGGTGGAGGTGGTAGGTTAGTGAAGTCCTTGGTGGTGGTGGAGGTGGTAGGTTAGTGAAGTCCTTGGTGGTGGTGGAGGTGGTAGGTTAGTGAAGTCCTTGGTGGTGGTGGAGGTGGTAGGTTAGTGAAGTCCTTGGTGGTGGTGGAGGTGGTAGGTTAGTGAAGTCCTTGGTGGTGGTGGAGGTGGTAGGTTAGTGAAGTCCTTGGTGGTGGTGGATTGTTGAAGAGGGTTTTTTTATTGTTTTTATGTATGTTTGTTTGTTTGTTTGTTTTATTGTTTGTTTGTTTTGTTTTATTCTTCGTTTGTTTGTTTTATTGTTTGTTTGTTTTATTGTTTGTTTGTTTTGTTTTATTCTTCGTTTGTTCGTTTTATTGTTTGTTGGTATGTTTGTTTGTTTTATTGTTTGTTTTTTAGAATGGTGTTTTTTGTGGTGTCATTATTGTTTGTGTTGTGTTGTTGCTTGCTTGTTTGTTTGTGATGTGTTGTTGTGTTGTGGTGGTGAGAGAGAGAGAGAGAGAGAGAGAGAGAGAGAGAGAGAGAGAGAGAGTATCAACACAATTTCCATACCATATATTTACCAACAACTTTGTCATAACGTAACAGTGAGCCAGGGACTCTCTCTCTCTCTCTCTCTCTCTCTCTCTCTCTCTCTCTCTCATGATAAAAAACTGACCGACTTGTACCTGTGGTTCTTGTTTGTGTTTTAATTGTTAATTTAATACAACTTTTTATCTTATTTCTAATTTCTACTGTTGTTCCAGCCACATGTTGAATTGTTAATAATAATAATAATAATAATAATAATAATAATAATACGGTAATAATAATAATAAAAATAATGATAATAATAATAATAATTGAGACGATTATTATTGAAATATGGAGGCATGAGGAGGAAGAGGGAAGGAATGATGATAGTTGAGAAGATGACAATAGTAGCGATAATGCTGGTTGTGGTAGTGATGGTAATATTATACACGTAACAATAATGGTTGCCCTTCGTGTACGAGGATGGCCGGCTCTAGAGCAACCTAGGCGTGAATTTGTTTAAGGTGTTAGAATCTGTCGCCAACACCACAACCACACCCTAAGTTAACGAGTTGTATGACCCAGTTTCAATGAATAGTCCGAGAAGACCGGACAACTCGGCAACTGCACTGGCTAACCATTATTCCAGAATAAGATCCGCAAATCGATTGACATCCAGGTTCCCATTTACTGGTAAATAGAAAGCCAAATGACGTAAAAAAAATGCTCATAGTTTCACTCTGTCCGGGAATCGAACACGGGTCCACTCGCTTGCAAGGCGAGCATGCTGACTATTACACCACAGGTTGTCAAAATCACGTTTAGTAAAAAATTTTTTTTTTTTTTTTTTTCGTGCTGGTCAAGCCCCGACCAGAGGTTAGCTAGACCCCCGGACAACTCTTTCGGAGCTTGACCAGCACGTGGTATTGGTATTATTATATCGACTTGATTATATGTTACAAATTCACCTGTGAGTTTTTCAATGTTTTGTTTTGTATAATATTTACTTATTCTAAGCTAAATGTTAACAAATAAATGACTTAAATAATACGAAAACAAACAAATAAAAGCGGAACTTCACCTAATATATACTGTATGTTACACTAAATAGGGATAATTGGCCATTAGTGATAACTTCTATGTATTTATCTTTTCTGGAAGCTTTTGACTGGCCATAAACGATCCTGTAGATCATAAATATACATATAAATGAATACCTTCATGCATAATGCAACCTGACCAGACCTAGCCTAACTTAACTTAATCTAGCCTAACCTAACCTAACGTAATCTAGCCGGCTTCTTGTTGTTGTTGTTGTTGTTGTTGTTGTTGTTGTTCTTCTTCTTCTTCTTCTGCTTTTTCTTCTTCTTCTTCTTTTCATTCCCCTGGTCTTCCCCTTACCACATCCCTCACCACACTCCCTCACCACACAACCTCACCACACCACCACCTCACCACATCCTCTCACCATACCCCCTTACCACATCCCCTCACCACATCTCCTCACCACATTCCCTCACCACATCTCACCACATCCCCTCACCACATCCCTCACCACATCCTCTCACCACATCCCCTCACCACATCCCCTCACCACATCTCCTCACCACATCTCCTCACCACATCCCACACCACACTCCCACACCACACTCCCTCACCACACCACATCCCCTCACCACATCTCACCACATCCCCTCACCACACCACCACCTCACCACATCTCACCACATCCCCTCACCACATCTCCTCACCACATCCCCTCACCACATCCCACACCACACACCCTCACCTCACCACATCCCCTCACCACATCCCCTCACCACATCCCCTCACCACACCACCACCTCACCACATCCCCTCACCACATCCCCTCACCACATCTCCTCACCACATCCCTCACCACATCCCCTCACCACATCCCCTCACTCCCCTTTTCTCTCCACCCCTCACCCCCACCCCGCCTTCTCTCACCCCCCAGCCTCCTTTAATCATCCACTACCACCTCCCCCACCACCCTCCCCCACCCCCTCCCATCTCCCCCTCTCTCCCCCTCCCTATCTCCCTCCTCCCTCTCTCCCTCCTTCTCTCCCCCTTCTTCTCTCCCCCTCCCCTCTCTCGTCTACCATGGAGAGTCTGTAAGTATATCTATCTATCTCTCTGTGAGTGTATGTCTGTTCCAGTCATATATCCATAAGTGTGAGGGAGTGTGTCAGTCAGTAGTGTGAGGGAGTGTGCGGGAGTGTGTCAGTCAGTAGTGTGAGGGAGTCTGGCAGTCAATAGTGTGTGTGTGTGTGTGTGTGTGTGTGTGTGTGTGTGTGTGAAAAAGTGTGTAAAAGATTATTGCTATTATTATTATTATTTTTAAAATTTTCAATATTATCATCATCATTACATTTAAGAATATTACTTATACCATCACCACCAAAAACCAGTGATATTGTACCTCTTCAATATTCCATGGAAACAGTGGAGGGGCCTCAGAGCAGCTCCTACTTTTGGTAGCAAGACTTATTTATCCACTGGGAACACCAACAGCAGCCATAACACTACCATCTGTCGACTTGTTGTGGGTAGCCGTAGTTGTGTGTTCACCTAGATCATCTCTCTGCCCAGTGATACACACCAACACGACGTCTGGTATGATTTATAGTCTTACACGCTAGGTACACTCCCTCAGTTCCCCAGTTTATATTATTTGGATGTTGGTTATCAAAGTCGTGTCCATTTGGCGTTGTTTTTTTGTTTTGGGTTGTTGGGTTAGGTTAGGTTAGGTTGTGTTAGGTTAAGTTTGTGTTAGGTTAGACTATATTAGGTTAGGTAACCAATAATAAGCTGGAATACCCACATTGTTTACATTTTGGGGAGGTGGGGGATACGACTCTCACTGAATATTAAGTTTACCAGTATGTTTTCTGAGAGAGAGAGAGAGAGGAAGAAGGTAATATCTTATCTCTCTTGGCTTATGGTTCAGGCATGTGTAAACTCCGCTGTTGGTATATTTTTGGTACAGCTGAACGACTGGTGAATGTTATAAGGAAGATCTCTCTCTCTCTCTCCACTGTGAAGATGGAACACCCAGCTCTACTGTTGGGTATATAGTTCATCCATAACAAACTCACAGACGGAGAAATCCACGAGAAATACATACAACATGATCGCTTCTGCATATGTGCGAGGCAGCCCTGCAGAATAGTAATGGGTGGAAATGTAAGTTTGTATGTTGTATGTTTGTGTATTAATACTGGGATGTGTAAGAATATGTTGTTGTATGTTTGTGTATTAATGCTGGGATGTGTAAGAATATGTTGTTGTATGTTTGTGTATTAATGCTGGGATGTGTAAGAATATGTTGTTGTATGTTTGTGTATTAATACTGGGATGTGTAAGAAGATGTTGTTGTATGTTTGTGTATTAATGCTGGGATGTGTAAGAATATGTTGTTGTATGTTTGTGTATTAATGCTGGGATGTGTAAGAATATGTTGTTGTATGTTTGTGTATTAATACTGGGATGTGTAAGAAGATGTTGTTGTATGTTTGTGTATTAATGCTGGGATGTGTAAGAATATGTTGTTGTATGTTTGTGTATTAATGCTGGGATGTGTAAGAATATGTTGTTGTATGTTTGTGTATTAATGCTGGGATGTGTAAGAATATGTTGTTGTATGTTTGTGTATTAATGCTGGGATGTGTAAGAATATGTTGTTGTATGTTTGTGTATTAATGCTGGGATGTGTAAGAATATGTTGTTGTATGTTTGTGTATTAATGCTGGGATGTGTAAGAATATGTTGTTGTATGTTTGTGTATTAATGCTGGGATGTGTAAGAATATGTTGTTGTATGTTTGTGTATTAATGCTGGGATGTGTAAGAAGATGTTGTTGTATGTTTGTGTATTAATGCTGGGATGTGTAAGAATATGTTGTTGTATGTTTGTGTATTAATGCTGGGATGTGTAAGAATATGTTGTTGTATGTTTGTGTATTAATGCTGGGATGTGTAAGAATATGTTGTTGTATGTTTGTGTATTAATGCTGGGATGTGTAAGAATATGTTGTTGTATGTTTGTGTATTAATGCTGGGATGTGTAAGAATATGTTGTTGTATGTTTGTGTATTAATGCTGGGATGTGTAAGAATATGTTGTTGTTTGTTTGTGTATTAATGCTGGGATGTGTAAGGTGGTGGTGTTTTTTTTTGTCATTTTGTTGTTGTTTTTGTTGCTGTTTTTTTTGTTTTGTTTTTGTTGCTGTTTTTGTTGTTATTGTTGCTGTTTTTGTTGTTTATCTTAGTGTTTATTAATTGTCTCTATCACAATACATTAATTCCCAGAAGTTATAAAATTACCTTAAATATCTTGCTTTACGAAAGGTTACATTAGGTTACGTTAATTACATTGACTTCTAATTACCTCCAGGATTTTCAAGTCACTGTTCCTACCTTTATAAAATTATCTTAAAGGATTACAAACACCTTAATATATTTCACGAATAAACCGAAATATATTAAACCCTAAGAATAAACCAGATTACTTAATTAAAATCACCTTACCAATGGACTCGAAAACCCTAATGACTTTCTGATCATAAAAATAGAAGTTAATTAACTCAAAGCCACATCAGAGAATGAATTTGTATGGAAGTTAATTTGCCGCATGGGAAAGTCACATCTAATTAACACGTGGTGAGTAATTAGGTAGAAATGAGGTGATTGGAAGATGGTGTCACGCGTTGGATTCAATCACCTCACCAGCTTTGTCAATCATGTCAGGTCTGATTTTACTGATGTAATTCTATTACCTATGAGGGGGTTATTATGTCATGGTGTGATTACTGTTGTTGTTATTAGTGTTTATGCGTGATGTTATTGTGATGATCCTCTTCGTCATCATCATCATCATCATTATTATTATTCTGCCTCTTTTTGTACTGTATATCTTGATTTTTTATCTGTCTATTAATCAATCATTTCGTCTATCTATTGACCTATATATCTATCTAACTAACTACCCATTCTCTCTATCTACGTACATGTCCATCTTACTTTCACCCATCTTTTTGTCTGTCTGTCTTTATCCCTCTAGTATCTCCCTCTATCCTTCTCTTCCCTATTCTTTCTCTCTGTTCAATTTTCTCCGGTACCAAATTCCGTTCGAGTGACAACAAATTGAGAAAAGACACAGACTTACACAGACTTACACACTTACACAGACTTGGACCCTTGACTGTTATTCAAGGCGACATATATTTATTAGTGGCAGCTTCTATCTGCCACTTACACCGAGAGCGAAGAAGTGTAAGTTATCACACTTCACCAGGCAATTGAGTTAACGCCTGACACACCACTGCAAGGGAAGCTTACATAATAGTCCATGGTTGTTGTGTTGTTAGCGGTGTGGCCAGGGTCAGGTCAGGTCAGGTTAGGTCAGGTCAGGTCAGGTTCGGTTCGGTTAGTTGACAGACTACTGTTTGAGGGCAGCTGAGGTTCGGTTTAGGTGAGGTTAGGTTAGGTTTGACTACTGTGTATGGGTAGGTAAGGAATGTTGTGTGTGTATTATAATTCTCAGGTGAGGCAGGAAGACACGGCGGCACACCTGTTGAGTAACGTTAAATAATACAAGTTTACCTGCTGTTGTTGTGGTAGTTAAGTTATTGTTGTACCACATTAACTACCGCTAGTTTATTCCATCTAAAGAATCACTATCCAAACCTAACCTAACCTAACCTAACCAAACCAAACCTAAAACCAAACCTAACCAAACCAAACTAAATATAACTTAACTTAACTTTTTGATCAACCTGTAATTTAAAATCACAATAAAATTAGGTGCCAAAGCACAGCTGGATGGACTTGGGATGGATGCCCTGAGCTCGGACGAAGGAAGGTGTCTTAAAACAGGTGTTCAGGTCTGCGTCCACTCACCCAGAGTCCTCCGTTATATATCAAATACTGTTTAGATATGAAACCTGTTTTGAGATGCCACATATAAAACAGGTTCTATATCATGGTTATATAAAAATTACATATCGGCGTTATACTGTTATGATTCAATTGTATATCAGTGTTAGATAATGTAAACCTCAAATATTTTTTATCAATATTTATTTTTCTTCATATAAACACTCGGTAATATATCACTCATAAATTCTCCTCACATAACATCTAACTCATAATCTTCCTCAAAACATCCAACTCATAATCTTCCAATGAAAGGAAAAAAATCAAACCAAACACGAGAGTAAACTTTCACTACACACCGTCAATGCGTTAATGTCGCGTCTTGAGAGAAATACCTCCATATATTCCTCCTCTATGGCCAGGTATGACACAGGTATGACACAGATATACCTCCATATATTCCTCCTCTTTGGCCAGGTATGACACAGATATACCTCCATATATTCCTCCTCTATGGCCAGGTATGACACAGATATACCTCCATATATTCCTCCTCTATGGCCAGGTATGACACAGGTATGACACAGATATACCTCCATATATTCCTCCTCTATGGCCAGGTATGACACAGATATACCTCCATATATTCCTCCTCTATGGCCAGGTATGACACAGATATACCTCCATATATTCCTCCTCTATGGCCAGGTATGACACAGATATACCTCCATATATTCCTCCTCTATGGCCAGGTATGACACAGGTATGACACAGATATACCTCCATATATTCCTCCTCTTGGCCAGGTATGACACAGATATACCTCCATATATTCCTCCTCTATGGCCAGGTATGACACAGATATACCTCCATATATTCCTCCTCTATGGCCAGGTATGACACAGGTATGACACAGATATACCTCCATATATTCCTCCTCTATGGCCAGGTATGACACAGATATACCTCCATATATTCCTCCTCTATGGCCAGGTATGACACAGATATACCTCCATATATTCCTCCTCTATGGCCAGGTAATGACACAGGTATGACACAGGTATACCTCCATATATTCCTCCTCTATGGCCAGGTAATGACACAGGTATGACACACATATACCTCCAGTGTTGCTACCTTATGTGTATACCTGGTGAACGCATATTACCTGACGTTGCTCGTGTGGAAGGACAGGTGATAGCGTCTGTCCATCTCTTAGACCATTCGCACCTCCCTACCAAATTTCAGCGATTTAAGTTCAAAACCGTGGAAATGTATGAGGAAAAGACAGACAGACAGACAGACAATGAATTATATATAGAGAGAGGGATTTGAACACCTCGACAGATATGCATTGATATTCTTTCGATTTGTGTGAGAGAGAGAGAGAGAGAGAGAGAGAGAGAGAGAGAGGGGGGGGTTAGTGGGGGAGAGAGAGATACGTGGGTGAGTGGGGGGGGGGTGAGACGGGCATTGAGGGGAGAGACAGGGAGAGTGGAAGGGGAGAGGGTGGAGGGAGAAGAGACGGGGAGAGGGTGAGAGAGGGTGGAAAGAGAGGGTGAGAGGGAGGAGAGAGAGACTTAAAACGAATCCTAAATAATGAACGAACAAAAACAAAATCCTTAATAACGAACGAACACAAAGCGAACACAGACACACATCACTTAGTATTGGTCACCTGTACAATAAATTAAATCCAGTTTCTTTTACTAAATTGGTCATTAAACGTTAAAAAATATAGTAGCTAGCAGGAAAACACCTTTTGTGGACTTTCTTGGGCTATTTTAGATTATGTTAGGTTATTGTTTTGTGCTATTGTCTGTATACCTGTACTGTTAATGAACCAATGTGAAGTTGTGTGATGATTTTGATTGCATATCTGTATGTCTGTCTGATGTTTGTCTGTTACTGTCTATTTGTCTGTCTGTCACTATCTATCTATCTATCTATCTGTTTGTCTATGTTACTCTCTACCTATCTACCTGTCTACCTATCTATATATCTGCTTGTCAGTCGTCAGTCACCTCAACACAGTAATAAAATAATACTTTATACACAAGATAAAATCTACCCAAACTTTGCCTCATAAAATTCATAAATGGACAGGAGATAATACTTTCCATTGTCTTAATATTATTACATTTAATAAACAGGTTTGGTAATTATAGTCATTATTTATCATTACCTGAGAAGGCTTTCAATTACCTTTACTTACTCTGTTATTGATCTGTTATTGTTATTTGTTACTGTTATTTCATATTGTTAGTTGTTAGTTAGTTATTTTTTATTGTTATTTGTTACTGTTATTGATATTTGTTATTATTATTGTTATCTGTTATTGTTAAACATAAAACAGAGTAAACACGACATTCTTCCATCTGCTCCCAAGGTCTATATATACTTGACACATTTTCATTTTATTTTTGTAGTTCATTCCTCAGTTGGTTTAATTCTCACTATTGTTTTATGGTGAGTATTATAGTTTAGTATAGTGAGATGTATAGTGAGACGAAATATATAGGATACAGTGTTTAATAGTGATGAATAGAGAGCATGGTGATAGTGACATAATTTCACCATAAATATCAAACTATTTTTTTTGGAGATCTTGTAGGCCTATGGTTGTATTTTAAATTCACCATGAACACCAAACATTTTTTTTATAATTTTTGACATCTTGTAAGCCTATAGTTGCACTTTAAATTCACCATAAACAACCTAGTTTTTCCTTTAAATTTCTGACACCATATAGTCCATAATAATCACTCAGACTATAAACACACACTCTATAAAGACACTATAAACATAACTATATTAACTAAGTCAACACACCATTATTTCCACAGTGACAACATTCAGACGACCTTCCACCCTCATTCAAATACCAATATAAAATACTTCCTTATTACCAAATCCCTTAATTACTACATAATTAACCTCATTATCCTCACCGTATTCGATAATAACCAATAACAGCATCATTATCCTCATTACAGTATGTATATGTATGTATGTATGTATGTATGTATGTAGTGTGTGTGTGTTCTTTGCCACGAATCGGTAACATGTGACACTGGTTTTCGAATCACTATGTACTGCATATAAGACGATGATAACACGGGGCGCTACGTAATTAATAACTATAGTGTGTAATTGTTCCAGCCCTACACAACATCCCCACATCTTCCCCCATAGCAGAGAGAGAACAGTACACAGCATATAAGGGGGGGGGGAGGGGGGTTTATCTCAGCCGCTAACAATAAACCAGGGCTGAGGAAAGCTTTGACTGCCCTCAGCGCGGGCCCCACAAAGCCCCTCCTCCCCCCCCCCCCCCCCCGCCCTTAGTCTAGGCTTGGGGCCATAATGCATGCGTATTCCGGCCGTGATGAGAACCACAGGATCGACGGCCCGGTATAAACGCTCGTTTTTCCATTGAGGCATAACACGACCAGATAAATATAGGCTTTTCTCGGCGACAGATTTGTTGTGGTGGAGGAGTGGTGGGAGGTGGTGGTGTGGGAGGGTGGTGGTGTGGGGGGTGAGGTGGTGGTGTGGGGTGGGGTGGTGGTAGTGGTGGCGAGAGGAAGAAGGGGATGGTGGTGGAAGGGGAAAGGTTGGCTGGTATTGGTGGTGGCTGGTGAGTGGGGATTGGAGGTGCCGGTGGTGGTGAAGATAAGGGATAATGCTGATGGTGTAGGTAGTGGTATAGTAGTAGTAATAGTGCGCGGATAGTGGTAGTTGATTGTGGTTGTATGACTCGAGAATAGTGGTTGGCTGGTCGTTAATTAGATCGATATTCACGATTCTATATTTTTTCTTTCTATTCCAGCAAAGCAAATCTGAGAGGAGGAGTCTCGGTATTGTCTCGGTATTAGTGAATTGTGTAGACAGGTATTGAACTGGTATTGTATTTTTTTATTATATTTTTACCTGTTTATGGCGGGTTATTTTTCAGTGTTGGAAATATACTATGTTTGTAGGTTATTATGGGGGTAATATGTCTGTACTATGCATAACTTGTGTGTGTTGGGTGTGTGTGTGTGTTGGGTGTGTGTGTGTGTTGTGTGTGTGTGTGTGTGTGTGTGTGTGTGTGTGTGTGTGTAGCACTGTAGGGTATAGCGTATAGTGTGTGTGTGTGTGTGTGAGTTGGGCTGGGTTGGGTTGGGTTGGGTGGGGTTGGGTTGGGTTGGGAAGGGTTAGGTTGGGAAGGGTTGGGTTGGGTTGGGTTGGGAAGGGTTGGGTTGGGAAGGGTTAGGTTGGGAAGGGTTGGGTTGGGTTGGGTTGGGTTGGGTTGGGTCATGTTTGTATTTTCATTTCCAAATATATTCTTCTAGACCGATCAAATAGTGGAGGTGAGGGAGAGAGGTTAGAGGAAGGAAAGATGGAGCGAGAGAGAGAGAGAGAAGAGAGATAAAATGAAAAAAAAGAAAGTCAAAGAAACATCAAATCTACAAACTTCAAATGACTGTAGTGAAATTATTTAGACCCACAAAGGTCTTCCGGAATAGCTACAATAGACCTGGGTCTCCCTCTCCCCTTCCTCCTCTCCTCTACTTCAAGTCACTTTAAGCATTAAGTGACTCAGTAAAGTTCAGTAAGACTGATTATATTGTCTAAAGGATTTTGAGTATACTAGTCTGTGATGGTATGATGTGTAAACACGATAACAGCACCAAAAATCGATAACAAAAACAACACCACCAAAAAAAAAAGCAACGATAATAAAAAACAACAAACGAGAAAACAATTAAAATTAAAAACTAAATAAATTACTCGTAAACTAAAGGGGATTTGGAAGATAAGGTGACTTAACAAGCAGTACGTGGCGGCCAGAGGTCTAGAGATCTGACCTTTGACCCGGAAATAAGGATCAAGGGGTCAAGGGCGTGTGTGTGTCTAAACTGTGTCTCAATTATGTCTCTGTAACCTAATTAGATGTGACTTTCCCAGGCGGCAAATTAACTTCCATACAAATTCATTCTCTGATGTGTGCCATGCATGTGGTGAGGGGATGTGGTGAGGATGGGGGAGGGGGATGGGCGGGGGGATGGGGGGAGGGGGATTCCACGCCCTTCCCAGTCGGTGGGTCCTGATACCTTCCGTCTGCGCCTGACGGATGGCACCATTCACCACCTCCCAGGATGGGCGAGGATGGGGGTGGGGGGGGGGGGATGGGGGGGATTCCACGCCCTTCCCAGTCGGTGGGTCCTGATACCTTCCGTCTGCGCCTGACGGATGGTACCATTCACCACCTCACAGGATGGGCGAGGATGGGGGAGGGGGATTGGGGGGATTCCACGCCCTTCCCAGTCGGTGGGTCCTGATACCTTCCGTCTGCGCCTGACGGATGGTACCATTCTCCACCTCCCAGGATGGGCGAGGATGAAGGGGGGGGATGGGGGGGATTCCACGCCCTTTCCAGTCGGTGGGTCCTGATACCTTCCGTCTGCGCCTGACGGATGGTACCATTCACCACCTCACAGGATGGGCGAGGATGGGGGAGGGGGATGGGGGGGATTCCACGCCCTTCCCAGTCGGTGGGTCCTGATACCTTCCGTCGGCGCCTGACAGATGGTACCATTCTCCACCTCCCAGGATGGGCGAGGATGAAGGAGGGGGATGGGGGGGATTGGGGGGGGGGGGATTCCACGCCCTTCCCAGTCGGTGGGTCCTGATACCTTCCGTCTGCGCCTGACGGATGGCACCATTCACCACCTCCCAGGATGGGCGAGGATGGGGGAGGGGGATGGGCGGGGGGATGGGGGGGGGGGGATTCCACGCCCTTCCCAGTCAGTGGGTCCTGATACCTTCCGTCTGCGCCTGACGGATGGTACCATTCACCACCTCCCAGGATGGGCGGGGATGGGGGTGGGGGGGGGATGGGGGGGATTCCACGCCCTTCCCAGTCGGTGGGTCCTGATACCTTCCGTCGGCGCCTGACGGATGGTACCATTCACCACCTCCCAGGATGGGCGAGGATGGGTGGGGGGGATGGGGAGGATTTCACGCCCTTCCCAGTCGGTGGGTCCTGATACCTTCCGTCGGCGCCTGACAGATGGTACCATTCTCTACCTCCCAGGATGGGCGAGGATGGGGGATGGGGGGTTGGGGGGATTCCACACCCTTCCTATTCGGTGGGTCCTGATACCTTCCGTTGCCAACTACCGGATGGTACCATTCTCTACCTCCCAGGATGGGTGTGGATGGGGGATGGGGGGATGGATGGGGATGGCTGGGATTCCACGCCCTTCCCAGTGGATGGGTCCTGATACCTTCCGTTGCCAACTACCGGATGGTACCATTCTCCACCTCCCAGTATGGGTGTGGATAGGGGGATTCCACACCCTTCCCAGTCGGTGGGTCCTGATACCTTTCCGTACACCACCCTACACCACCATACCCCATACTACACCACCCACTACACCCTCACTACACCACCATACCCCACACTACACCACCCTACACACACACTTCCCAGTCGGTGGGTCCTGATACCTTACCGTACACCACCCTACACCACCATACCCCATACTACACCACCCACTACACCCTCACTACACCACCATACCCCACACTACACCACCCTACACACACACTTCCCAGTCGGTGGGTCCTGATACCTTCTGTCGGCGCCTGACGGATTGTACCATTCTCCACTTCCTGGGAAGGATGTGGATTCCCTCTCCTCATCCCCCACTCCCCATCATCCCTCTCACCCCACCCACCCCTTCATCCTCTCACCCTTCCCAGTCGGTGGTTCTTGGTACCTTCTGTTGTTGGCTCTCTGATGGTACCATTCACCACCTCACAGGATGGGCGAGGATGGGGAGGGGATGGGG
>CAUDMG010001406.1:200252-288407 GCA_958450375.1 Homarus gammarus | reverse complement strand
CATGATGCCAAGGGGACCTGACCACTTGTTGTTGCTCTTTGTAGGACCATCAAGTTCCTGGATGAGATGACGAAGAGGTAGCTCGCCTGTATGTAAATCACATACAATCCAAACAAGTCTTCTTCCTAGTTTTTTCTCTAAATGCGTCATTACACCCCCCTGCCATCCGGTGTTCACTGCAGTTGAATCTCCACCAACAGCCTGCAGTGAACTGCCAAGTCCTCTCTCCTGAACCCAACATAAAATATGATCAGCAATGACCTCTGCATGTTTCTTCCCTTCTACTTCAGTTTCGGGAGCAAAGTGAAACAAAAACCGACCACCAGGCTCAGAACAGACAGAGTAGTGTTCTTCTTTGATGAGACCTGGAAACTTTCTGTTCACTCCCTCTACTTCTAGCAAAACTTTTGTGTCATCTATTCTTCCATCAAACAAAAGACAGGAGAGCCCTCCCTCGCTTAAGTCTTTTTCATGCTGATCAGATATTTCCTTCATTATTTCTTCTTGTGCTCTTCTAATTTTATTATGATCTATCACCAAAGATACATCCTCTCGGCTGATGAGGCCTGCATCTATCCAAGCGGCAGTTGCAATTTCTGCAGCCTCACGAAGTCCAGCATGGTGGCGAATACTAGCTAAAGCAATGTTTGAAATATTTCTTGTGTTGTATTTCATTTTCTTTGGTAAAGGTTCAGATGGCTCTTTGGAACTATCATCTGATGTTGCTTCCTGTTCATCAGAAGAACTATCAAAGAAGTGATAAACATCTTGACACAGCTCTTCCTCTCTTTGGATGGCTTCTTCACTCTTCATTTTCTTCTTTTGTTCCCTCTCTCGGATTTGTTCTCTCTTCTTGGCATTAGCAATCTGCTTCTTTGTTTCTGAATAATCTATTGAACCCATTTGCATACTTCCTTGGCCTTCTGCCTTTGTCCTCTGTGCCTTTATAAATTCAAGCTCTAAAACAGGGATCTTCTTTTCACGAGGACAACCACAATCAATGTGGGAATTATTTTCTCTCTTACCTGAGTGAGAACAGTTGGATTCAGAACATAATTGTATGGAGCACTTGCAGGTCAAAATGTCAAACAGAGTATCAAGTGTGTGCAGAAATTCATTTTTCCTGGCCAAGTTTCCTTTACCAAGTGATGTTTCAACTGCTTTGTGCCATAATTTCGTTAGTTTTAGCTCAATAGTTCGACACTGATTAATCACAGGTGGTTTGAATAGTGCATTAGCTTTTGTCCATTGATGCAGAAGAGGGACTATCATGTCATTTATGAGTTCTTTATCTGTATAGTTCCTTCTGTCCTTTGCATTTTTTTCTCGAAGGAGTAACCCTAATCTTAGCATGTCTCTCACTGTTGGAAGTTCTGATACAGGAAGCTCCTTCCCTTTACCAACTAGCAGGCTCAAGTGGGTTGACAACTGACTTCTTGTCTTCAATTTTGACATCTTCACACTATCTGACAAATAGAAAAATATTTCAATGTTTCATAATTCAATTGTTGTTTCAAAAAATATCAATTTGTTTATCAAAAATGCTGTAACAGAAATAACATAATAATTTCTTAGAACATAATGTTGTATACAATGATATAAGTAACTGCGACAATCAATATGCCCTACTTACAATAATTAAAATGTAGAATTCGTCTGGTAGAGTAGGTGCAAGTGCAATGAGAGCAAACCACCGTCTATGATATCTAGAAGGAGAGTGAGCCGGGCGCCTTATCCTCACACTTGGTACAAGTCAAAACAAGAATTAAACTGTCCCACACGGAGAGCCTGTTCATGTTCATGTTCTGACATGCATATTGTACACAAGCTATAGAACCATAAAATGCTCCATAATCCATATGCTTACATGAGATTAGTTAATATCAAGTGAATAATTCTAATCAAGTCTCATTAATTTGTTGAAATACTGATATTTGAAACTTTAAGGTATAATTGATGTAGGTGAGGGTTATTTCAATTCATTTTTGTTTGCTAATCTCAAGTTTAGACATAAAGAGGCACAATATTTTGACTACCAAATTTGATTTTTAACATGTTGACAAAATTGACACACCCTAATATATATATATATATATATATATATATATATATATATATATATATATATATATATATATATATATATATATATATATATATATATATATTGCTACGAGTTTGGGATTTAGAATATAGTTAAAAGTCTACCCAGATCCCAACAGGCAAAAACAACAAAAAAACTTAAACAAACAAAGACAATCCGACTATAAAAGGGTAGACAAAGGATGCGAATTTTTGTTGTGTATAATTAAGTACCATAAATTACTTAACAAAATATTCAGCTTTCTATAATTTACCCTTAACCATACTTAACCTAAATATACACAACATTGGCTTAACAGTATATACATATTTATACAACATACAACAATCTGAAGCAAGTGGAGGTGGGAGGTAACATAAAATACTCAAGTGCGGTGCGGAGGTGTCTCACGAGTAAGGCTGAGTATTGAAGGACATCGGTGGTTGGGTCGCGATGTAGGAGCACAGCCCCCACTCCGACACTGCTAGCGTCGATTTGCAGATGGAAGGGCAAGGTGTAGTCACGGGGGTGGACTACAGGCTTGGAGGCAAGGAAGGCTTTGAGGCAGTGGAAAGACTGGTCGCAGCTCTGGTTCCAGATGTAAGGGACCGCAGAACTGGTAAGGTCTGTGAGGGGTCCGGCCACGCTGGAGAAGTTACTGCAGAACCGACGGTAGTAGCTGCACATCCCCAGGAAGCGCATGAGTTCCTTCCTCGTCCTTGGAGTGGGGAAGGACAAGATGGCTTTAACGTTTGCGTCCTTGGGTCTCACCATACCATGCCCAACGATATGTCCCAGGTAAGTCACTGAGGCCCGGCCAAAAGCAGATTTAGCCATGTTTATGGTGAATCCAGTCTCTTGCAGTCGTGCGAACAGTATCTCCAAACGCACCAGATGTTCGTCCCAGCCGTCCGACACCACCACCAGGTCATCCAGGGTGGCGAATGTCCCATCTAGGTCCTGAATCAGGTAATTGATTGCCCTCTGGAATGTGGCCGGAGCATTAGAAAAGCCAAACGCCATAACCAAATATTGAAAAAGACCAAATGGAGTTATAAATGCTGAGATTATTCTTGCCCTATCCGTGAGTCCCACTTGATAATATCCTTTCAATAAGTCCACCGTAGTTATAAATTTTGCACAGCCTATGCTGTCTATTATATCCTCAATCAAAGGTAAAGGGTAGGAGTCCGAGACAGTGACCTGGTTCACTTTACGATAATCGGTACAGAAACGAAAACTGCTGTCGGGTTTTGTTATGAAAAGGCAAGGTGAAGCCCAGGGGGAGGTACTAGGCTCAGCTAAGATATGTTTTAACAAAAAATCTACCTCCTTTTTCATAATCTCTCTTTTTTGTGTATTTAGCCGATATGCTGATTGCCTAATGGGTTGTACATCATCTGAGATTAGCTTATTATCATGTTTAAGTATATTGCAAAACCCTGGGAGGTTTGACGTGACTTTAGGAAATGTTGATAATAACTTAGTGAGATCTTTTGCTTGAGATGGATTCAGAACAGAAAAATACTCATCCAAGTTGTTGAGTATGTGACTGTTAGCAGGGTTTTCTTTAGGTAGAGGGAAGTCTAAATTCTCCAATAGGTCCATGTCATCTGTCTCCGGCTCCGGCCCTGACAAAGCCTTATGCAATACAGGTAGGCTTATAGCCTCTGGGATGTCTTCCTCTGACTGCCTGGAATGGTAAAGTTTCATGAGATTAATGTGAACAAGTTGTGAATCTTTTCTGCGATCAGGAGTATGGACTATATAGTTGAGGGGAGATAGTTTATTAGCAAATATATAGGGGCCAGTAAACTTACTTTTAAGGGGAGAGCCTAGCATTGATTTGAAAGTTTGATGGAACCGTTCCAAGCAACCTTGGGATTGTGGGTGGTAAGCCGAAGATGTACAATGGTCCACACTGAGGTCTTTCATCACCTGTTTGAAAAGATTGCTTGTAAAATTGGTGCCCTGATCGGATTGGATCTCTTTAGGAATGCCCACTGAAGTGAAAAGGTGCAAAAGAGGTTTGATTACATTTTTTGAAGTGATGCTTTTAAGGGGAAAAGCCTCAGGATAACGTGTACTGGTATCCATAACTGTGAGCAGGAATTGATTTCCCTTCCTAGTCTTTGGTAATGGGCCCACACAATCCACAACAATCCTTTCAAATGGTGTAGAAAATACTGGGATGGGCTTAATGGGAGCTGCTGGTATATTTTCATTTGGATTTCCTACCATTTGACAAATATGACAAGATTTTAGGTACTTTGACACATCCTTCCTAAGTCCAGGCCAGTAATAGTGTTGGAGGAGCTTTTTATATGTTTTCAGGATTCCCATATGTCCTGAAATACCATCATGGGCAAGGGCAATTAATGCTGGTCTGACAGAGGAGGGAATTACCACTTGATGTATTTCAGACCACGTGTCTAGATGGGCAAGCTCAGGGGGTCTGTAGGCCCTTATCAAAACCCCTTCCTAATAATAAAAACAAGGAAGGGTGTTAAAATCTTTACCCTCAACTGCCGCATGATGAAGTTTATTCAAAGATGGATCAGATTGTTGGGCTTTAATGAGCTCATCCTTTCTAATGGTCTTATTGTACAGATCTTCTGTGGGTAGGAAGATATTGGAGGTGGTTTTAGATGAAGAGGGCCCATTTCGCACGCTCTGTGACCGGGTGACAGCACAAGATGGGAAAAGGTTAGGAATAGTTTCTTCAAGGTCAGTGGTGGAGTTGACAGGTAAGGGAGAGTCGACTGTCTTTATGTTGGGAACCACTAGATCTCCTACCAAGTCATTACCCAATAATAAATGAATGCCACTCACAGGCATTGGATCTTTCCTAATGGCTATTTGCACTTCCCCAGTAATCAAGGGACATTGGAGGTGCACTTTAGCTAAGGGATAGGAAGAATGGGATGAGAGATCTGAAATTTGAACACTCTCATTAGTAAATGCAGTAGATATATCAGGAATGACGTTAAGCAGGAGGATAGATTGTGCTGCGCCCGTATCACGTAGTATACGAATAGGGAAAGAACGAGACCCCTCTATGATTGAAATTTTTCCCTCATAGGTGAATGAAGAGAAGAGATCCTCATGGGGCCTTTCCACATTGGTGGTTGCTATTGGTTTGAATTTGAGATCCAGGGAACTACTTTTAGAAGTTCGACACTTTGGGTGTTTACAAGACTGGATCGTATAGCCTGGTTTTTTACAGTAAGAACAATAAAACTTGGTTGCATCAGGGGGAGGGGGGAGGTGTGGGACCTGTCGACCTATCACTCACGTCCCTAAGGTTATCATCAGAGGAGGACCTAAGATGCCGGAAAGTATCACGTTCCCTATTGCCCCGTGACTCCACCAGCAAGGCGTGCGCACAGGCCAGCTCAGCCGCACGCCCTAAATTAACCTCTCCACGCTCCTCCACATGCTTCAAGATGTGAAATGGTATCTTGCTCTTCCACTCCTCCAGGACTACCAAGTTTAACAAATCCTGAAATGTGGAGGTCTCTGTAGCCTCTAACCACTTCTTGAAAAACCGAAGTTTTTCTTGAGCAAACTCAACAAAGGTGTGTGTTACGAACCCCGCCACCAATTGTCATGATCTACCTACCCAGCACTACGAACCACGCCATCAATTGTCTTGATCTACCTACCCAGCACCACGAGCAACGCCATCTAGGGACGAAACACGAGTATGACTCGTCTTAGTTACCACTCCGGGGTTTCCCTTCTCCATATCCTGGTTGTTGCGTCACCTCCTCCAAGTCTTCTTTGTCAGCTCGAGTTCGAGGAGAGTTCAGTTCACTCTGGGAAGCGACCACAGGATCACCTATCCTGGAAACCTACGGCACAGTGACTACCTACCGTCTTCTACAATACTCAGCCTTGGTCGTCAGTCATCTCAGCTCCTCACTTAAGTATTTGCAATCTTGTATTGCCTCCCCCACGTCCACTTGCTTCAAAAATTGTTTATGTTGTATAAATATGTATATACCGTTAATTTTTAGGTAAAGTATGGTTAAGGGTAAATTATAGAAAGCTGAATATTTTGTTAAGGAATTTATGGTACTTTATTATACACAACAAAAACTCGCATCCTTTGTCTACCCTTTTATAGTCCGATTGTCTTTGTTTGTTTTTTTTGTTGTTGCCTGTTGGGATCTGGGTAGACTTTTAACTATATACTAAATCCCCAACTCGTAACAAATGGCGACCGTGACAGGACGCAACATTAAGTGCCATATTCCTTCCTCCCTTGTAACTCCTTGTTAATTATTCCTCCCAGTCACTTCTGTTCACAATTGCTTTACGGTGGTTTAAAGTTTCCTTCATATGTGTGTGCATATATTGGTATTATCGTACAATAAGAGTGACAGACGTAGGATATTAGGTTCCAAGTGTCATAAGGCTTACCTGTTCTTACACGTGGCAGTCGTGTAGTAAGTCTTATCGAGTGTAGGGAAGAATCCGGATCTGTTTAATGCCGTACCCTCACTCCAGAGTAGGCTGTTCCATAGTCACTAGTTTAGGGTGAAGTGATATCTTAGGATGCCCCGCTCTACCAGGACCCCATAATTATAAAGCCTCCATTATTGTTCTTCTCATTATCTCATTCGGGGTCAATCATACCAAACTCAAGGGTTGTTAGTCCGGATCTTTTTATAAATGCCGTAATACGCCCTTCCTCTTTCAAGTATCTCAGGGTTGTTTATCCGGATCTTTATATAAATGTCGTAATACGCCCTTCCTCTTTACTCAGGGTTGTTAATCCGGATATTTATATTAATGCCGTAATACGCCCTTCCTCTTTCAAGTCTCTTATCCTTATATAAGGATCTTATCAGAAGAACAATATTCATAAGTGTAATTTCCCTAGGTATAACTTGGTTAGTTTCCGGGACTTTCTGGTTATCCACTGCCGTGATATTTTCTAGGGTAATCCACTTATCTTATCTTTTGACCATTAGTTAATTTATCCAAGTTTTCTAAACAATGGCCACCTCAGGTTTTGATCTCCAGGATTTTATTGAAAATCCTTCCATAGCTAAATTACGTGTTAATATCCTGAAGAAAGAATGGAAAGAAATAGCCAACTATTACAATATCCCATGTAATTGAAATGATGGTTCAACAAGAAGTTTTTAAAGAATCCGCTGTTGACCGATTAACGCCCATGTCCAAGAAACTTCAACCACTATCCACCACCCCTCCTCACTCAGAAGTTGCCTCAGGTCCGGCTAGCCCTCAAGAAAAGGCACAAAGAGTAGACGCCTTGGAACTAGAACGAGCTAGGTTCGAGTTCCAAATCAAAATGAAAGAACTCGAGTTGGAGCATGGGGAAAAGTTGGAACAGGCCAAGTTGGAACAGGCCAAGTTGGAGCAGGAGGAAAAGTTGGAACAGGCCAAGTTAGAACAGGCCAAGTTGGAGCAGGAGGTTAGACTGAAAGAACTACAGGTGAGAGAGATAGAAGCCACCTTAACATCGGAGTTTAAATCAAAAGAAGTGGCATTAAGAGAGAAACTAGCTGCTTTTAACCCTGCTAATGTTTCTACCCTTGTTCCTGGGTTTGATGAATCCGATATGGACGGGTCATTTAGGACTTTTGAGAAAATAGCCGGGAAGAATGAGTGACCCAAGGACCAGTGGGTGTCGGTGTTAGTTCCTAAATTATGTGGTAAGGCTCGTAGAGTTTATAACTGTTTTGACCAGACTGATGACTATGATAACGTAAAAAAGAATATCCTCACCTCTTATGCTATCACGCCAAACCATTTTCACACACCTTTGTTGAGTTTTCTCAAGAAAAGCTTAGGTTTTTCAAGAAGTGGTTAGAGGCTACAGAGACCTCCACATTTCAGGATTTGTTAAATTTTGTAGTCCTGGAGGAGTGGAAGAGCAAGATACCATTTCACATCTTGAAGCATGTGGAGGAGCGTGGAGAGGTTAATTTAGGGCGTGCCGCTGAGCTGGCCTGTGCGTACGCCTTGCTGGTGGAGTCACTGGGCAGTAGAGAACGTGGTACTTCCCGACATGTTAGGTCCTCCTCTGATGATAACCTTGGGGGCGTGAGTGTTAGGTCGAAAGGTCCCACACCTACCCCCCCTGATGCAACCACGTTTACTTGTTCATACTGTAAAAACCCAGGCCATACGATCCAGACTTGTAAACACCCAAAACGTCGAATTGCTAAAAGTAGTTCCCTGGATCCCAAATCCAAACCAATAGCAACCACCAATGTGGAAAGGCCCCATGAGGATCTCTTCTCTTCATTCACCTATGAGGGAAAAATTTCAATCATAGAGGGGTCTCGTTCTTTCCCTATTTGTATACTACGTGATACGGGCGCAGCACAATCTATCCTCCTGTTTAACGTCATTCCTGATATATCTACCGCATTTACTAATGAGTGTTTTAATTTCAGATCTCTCATCCCATTCCTCCTATCCTTTAGCTAAAGTGCACCTCCAATGTCCCTTGGTTACTGGGGAAGTGCAAATAGCCATTAGGAAAGACCCAATGACTGTGTGCGGCATTCATTTATTATTGGGTAATGACTTGGTAGGAGATCTAGTGGTTCCCAACATAAAGACAGTCGACTCTCCCTTACCTGTCAACTCCACCACTGACCTTAAAGAAACTATTCCTCATCTTTTCCCATCTTGTGCTGTCACCCGGTCACAGAGTGTGCGAAATGGGCCCTCTTCATCTAAAACCATCTCCAATATCTTCCTACCCACAGAAGATCTGTACAATAAGACCATTAGTAAGAATGAGCTCATTAAAGCCCAACATTCTGATCCATCTTTGAATAAACTTCATCATGCAGCAGTTGAGGGTAAAGATTTTAACACCATTGCGTGTTTTTATTATCAGGAAGGGGTTTTGATGAGGGCCTATAGGCCCCCTGAGCTTGCCCATCTAGACAAATGGTCTGAAATACATCAAGTGGTAATTCCCTCCTCAGTCAGACCAGCATTAATTGCCCTTGCCCATGATGGTATTTCAGGATATTTGGGAATCCTGAAAACATATAAAAAGCTCCTCCAACACTATAACTGGCCTGGACTTAGGAAGGATGTGTCAAAGTACCTAAAATCTTGTCATATTTGTCAAATGGTAGGAAAACCAAATGAAAGTATACCAGCAGCTCCCATTAAGCCCATCCCAGTATTTTCTACACCATTTGAAAAGATCGTTGTGGATTGTGTGGGCCCATTACCAAACACTAGGAAGGGAAATCAATTCCTGCTCACAGTTATGGATACCAGTACACGTTATCCTGAGGCTTTTCCCCTTAAAAGCATAACTTCAAAATATGTAATCAAACCACTTTTGCACCTTTTCACTTCAGTGGGCATTCCTAAAGAGATCCAATCCGATCAGGGCACCAATTTTATGAGCAATCTTTTCAAACAGGTGATGAAAGACCTCAGTGTGGACCATTGTACATCTTCGGCTTACCACCCACCGTCCCAAGGTTGCTTGGAACGGTTCCATCAAAACTTTCAAATCAAGGCTAATAAACTATCTCCCCGCAACTATATAGTCCATACTCCTGATCCCAGAAAAGATTCACAACTTGTTCACATTAATCTCATGAAACTTTACCATTCCAGGCAGTCAGAGGAAGACATCCCAGAGGCTATAAGCCTACCTGTATTGCATACGGTTTTGTCAGGGTCGGAGCCGGAGACAGATGACATGGACCTATTGGAGAATTTAGACTTCCCTCTACCTAAAGAGAACCCTGCTAACAGTCACATACTCAACAACGTGGATGAGTATTTTTCTGTTCTGAATCCATCTCAAGCAAAAGATCTCACTAAGTTATTATCAACATTTCCTAAAGTCACATCAGACCTCCCAGGGCTTTGCAATATACTTAAACATGATATTAAGCTAATCTCAGATGATGTACAACCCATTAGGCAATCAGCATATTGACTAAATCCACAAAAAAGAGAGATTATGAAAGAGGAGGTAGATTTTTTGTTAAAACATAACTTAGCTGAGCCTAGTACCTCCCCCTGGGCTTCACCTTGCCTTCTCATTCCAAAACCCGATGGCCCTTTCGTTTCTGTACCGATTATCGTAAAGTGAACCAGGTCACTGACTCACACTCCTACCCTTCACCTTTGATTGAAGATATAATAGACAGCATAGGCTGTGCCAAATTTATATCTACCGTGGACCTGTTGAAAGGATATTATCAAGTGGGACTCACGGATAGGGCAAAAATAATCTCGGCATTTGTAACTCCATTTGGACTTTTTCAATATTTGGTTATGGCGTTTGGCTTTTCTAATGCTCCGGCCACATTCCAGAGGGCCAACAACTACCTCATTCAGGGCCTAGGTGGGACGTTCGCCTACCTGGATGACCTGGTGGTGGTATCGGACGGCTGGGACGAACATCTGGTGAGTTTAGAGATACTATTTGCACGGCTGCAAGAGACTGGATTCACCATAAACCTGGCTAAATCTGCTTTTGGCCGGGCCTCAGTGACTTACCTGGGACATATCGTTGGGCATGGTATGGTGAGACCCAAGGACGCAAACGTTAAAGCCATCTTGTCCTTCCCCACTCCAAGGACGAGGAAGGAACTCGTGCGCTTCCTGGGGATGTGCGGCTACTACCTTCGGTTCTGCAGTAACTTCTCCAGCGTGGCCGGGCCCCTCACAGACCTTACCAGTTCTGCGGTCCCTTACATCTGGAACCAGAGGTGCGACCAATCTTTCCACCGCCTCAAAGCCTTCCTTGCCTCCAAGCCTGTAGTCCACCCCCCTGACTACACCTCGCCCTTCCATCTGCAAATCTACGCTAGCGGTGTCAGAGTGGGGGCTGTGCTCCTACAACCCGACCCAACCACTGATGTCCTTCACCCTGTGGCATACTACTCCGCCAAGTTGAAAAAACATCAGACCAACTACTCGACCATAGAGAAGGAGGCCTTGGCTCTGGTGTTGGCAATAAAGTTTGAATGTTGCCTCCAGTCTTGCCCACAAACAACCCTAGCCTTCACCGACCATAACCCACTCACGTTCATCCAAACCAATAAGACCTCCAACCAGCGAATCCTCCGCTGGGCTCTCCTCTCCCAGCCCTATAATCTACAAGTCCGGCACATAAAGGGGATGGACAACCTGATTGCGGACTCCTTATCCCGAGCTCCAGTGGAAATGCAGCATCTACTCTCCAGACGCACCAGGTGATCACCTCCTTCGCGCCCGAGCTACGGAGGTCTTTGGAGGGGGGGTGTGATACGAACCCCGCCACCAATTGTCATGATCTACCTACCCAGGACTACGAACCACGCCATCTATTGTCTTGATCTACCTACCCAGCACCACGAGCAACGCCATCTAGGGACGAAACACGAGTATGACTCGTCTTAGTTACCACTCCGGGGTTTTCCTTCTCCATATCCCGGTTGTTGCGTCACCTCCTCCAAGTCTTCTTTGTCAGCTCGAGTTCGAGGAGAGTTCAGTTCACTCTGGGAAGCGACCACAGGATCACCTATCCTGGAAACCTACGGCACAGTGACTACCTACCGTCTTCTACAATACTCAGCCTTGCTCGTCAGCCATCTCAGCTCCGCACTTAAGTATTTGTAATCTTGTATTGCCTCCCCCACGTCCACTTGCTTCAAAAATTGTTTATGTTGTATAAATATGTATATACTGTTAATTTTTAGGTTAAGTATGGTTAAGGGTAAATTATAGAAAGCTGAATATTTTGTTAAGGAATTTATGGTACTTTATTATACACAACAAAAACTCGCATCCTTTGTCTACCCTTTTATAGTCCGATTGTCTTTGTTTTTTTGTTGTTGTTGCCTGTTGGGATCTGGGTAGACTTTTAACTATATTCTAAATCCCCAACTCGTAACATGTGTGAAAATGTTTTGGTTAGTTTACGAAACTTCTGCCGGTATCTATCTGGCGTGATAGCATAAGAGGTGAGGATATCCTTTTTTGCGTTATCATAGTCATCAGTCTGGTCTAAACAGTTATAAACTCTACGAGCCTTACCACATAATTTAGGAACTAACACCGACACCCACTGGTCCTTAGGCCACTCATTCTTCTCGGCTATTTTCTCAAAAGTCCTAAATGACCCGTCCATATCAGATTCATCAAACTCGGGGACAAGGGAAGAAGCATTAGCAGGGTTAAAAGCAGCTAGTCTCTCTTTTAAGGCCACTTCTTTTGATTTAAACTCCGATGTTAAGGTGACTTCTGTCTCTTTCACCTGTAGTTCTTTCAGTCTAACCTCCTGCTCCAACTTGGCCTGTTCCAACTTTTCCTCATGCTCCAACTTGGCCTGTTCCAACTTGGCCTGTTCCAACTCGAGTTCTTTCATTTTGATTTGGAACTCGAACCTAGCTCTTTAGTTCTAAGGCGTCTACTCTTTGTGTTTTTTCTTGAGGGCTAGCCAGACCTGAGGTAACTTCTGAGTGAGGAGGGGTGGTGGATAGCGGTTGAAGTATCTTGGACATGGGCGTTAATTGGTCAACAGCGGATTCTTCTAAAACTTCTTGTTGAACCAACATTTCAATTACCCGATTTTTTAACATTTCCTTAGTCAGTTGCTGTGAATATGGGATATTGTAATAGGTGGCTATACTTTTCCATTCTTTCTTCAGGATATTAAAACGTAATTTAGATAAGGAACGATTTTCAATAAAATCCTGGAGTTCAAAACCTGAGGTGGCCATTGTTAAGAAAAACTAGATAAATTAATTAATTTCCAAAAAGATAAGATAAGTGGATTACCCTAGAAAATATCACGGCAGTGGATAACCAGAAAGTCCCGGAAACTACCGAAGTTATACCTAGGGAAATTACACATGAATATTGTTCTTCTGATAAGATCCTTAAATAAGGATAAGAGACTTGGAAAGATACTTGAAACAGGAAGGGCGTATTACGGCATTAATATAAAGATCCGGATAAACAACCCTTGAGTTACTTGATTATTGACCCCGAATGAGATAATGAGAAGAACAATAATTGAGGCTTTATAATTATGGGGTCCTGGTAGAGGGGGGCGTCCCAAGATATCACTTCACCCTAAACTAGTGACTATGGAACAGCCTAATCTGGAGCGAGGGTACGGCATTAAACAGATCCGGATTCTTCCCTACACTTGATAAGACTTACTACACGACTGCCTACGTGTAATAACAGGTAAGCCTTATGACACTCGGAACCTAATCTCCTATGTCTGTCACTCTTACTGTACGATAATACCAATATATGCACAAGCATATGAAGGGAACTTTAAACCACTGTAAAGCAATTGTGAACAGAAGTGACTGGGAGGAATAATTAACAAGGAGTAACAAGGGGGGAAGAAATATGGCACTTAAGGTCGTGTCCTGTCACGGTCGCCATTTGTTACGACTTGGGGATTTAGAATATAGTTAAAAGTCTACCCAGATCCCAACAGGCAACAACAATAAAAAAACTTAAATAAACAAAGACAATCAGACTATAAAAGGGTAGACAAAGGATGCGAGTTTTTGTTGTGTATAATAAAGTACCATAAATTCCTTTGCGAAATATTCAGCTTTCTATAATTTACCCTTAACCATAATTAACCTAAAGATAAGCAACATTGGCTTAACAGTATATACATATTTATACAACATACAACAATCTGAAGCAAGTGGAGGTGGGAGGTAACATAAAATACTCAAGTGCGGTGCTGAGGTGGCTGATGAGTAAGGCAGAGTATTGAAGAAGACTGTAGGTAGTCACTGTGCCGTAGGTTTCCAGGATAGGTGATCCTAGTGTGGTCACTTCCCAGAGTGAACTGAACTCTCCTCGAACTCGAGCTGACAAAGAAGAGTTGGAGGAGGTGACACAACAACCAGGATATGGAGAAGGGAAACCTGGAGTGGTGACTAAGACTAGTCATACTCGGGTCGCGTCCCCAGATGGCGTTGCTCGTGGTGCTGGGTAGGTAGATCATGACAATAGATGGCATGGTTCGTAACAATATATATATAAATATATAAATATATATTTATATATATAAATATATATATATATATATAAATATATATATATATATATATATATATATATATATATATATATATAAATATATATAAATATATAAATATATAAATATATATATATATATATATATATATATATATATATATATATATATTTATATATATATATATATATCATGTAAATCCACAATGAAAACGTGGATAAGATAAGTCTTGATAAAATCACACGGGAGAATGGACACAGCGGAGTACCTTAGCTTTCGTCTTTATTCAAGACATCTTCAGAGGCAACTGAATTACATGGACAGAGAGAGGCTTAAATATACAGGGTGACCTAAAAACATGAGGTCAGGTCAAAATGATAACATACACGAATCCCCACACCAACACAAACGTAGAGGAGCTTAAGAGAAGGGTGGTGACGTGAATAGTCAAGTCAGGTCAGAAAAAAGGGGACCCACAAAATAACTATCATACATCTAGATCAAAGGTTTTTAAAGCATTTTTAACCTTGGGCCACTGACAAATAAATTTATGTAACATATTATCAGTTTTGAACTGACCATCACTAAGGTTTATTGATTTTAATTCCTTAATCAAACTAGCTTCAACAAGAAGTCTTTCTGTGACACAAGATGATTTGAAAACTTCTAAGCTTTTTTCCCAAGCAATGGGGTGATTATTATTCCTAACATGAACGAGCAAGGCACTGCTTTCAGATGCAGTTCTAATATTATACTTATGTTGTTTGATTCTGAGCTGCAGTGTTTTTCCTGTCTGACCTACATAATTACAATTACATTTGCTACATGGAATACAATAAACACTACCATTTACATTCAAACTTGGGCTATTCCTTATTAACATATTAGTAATGGTTGAGTCATACTTGAAAACAACATTAATATTTAGAAGCTTGAGGGACCGAACTAACGGGACAAATTCATTACGATAGGGCAGAGTCAAAATATGTTAATAAGGAATATATATATATATATATATATATATATATATATATATTTATATATATATATATATATTTATATATATATATATATATTTATATATATATATATATATATATATATATATATATATATATATATATATATATGTATATATATATATATCTCGTTTCGTGGTGATCACTTGAACATTTCGGGCAGTCGTCCAGACGACGGATTTTAGGAGGTGTTAATAAGTCAAAGATTATATATAATGGTTCTAACTCACATATAATGTAAAAATAACCTGAAACTTGCCCTGTAATCGTTGAGATAGAGTTATCTAGGGGTGATGATCATCACTTTTTATTATCCATTCTGTTGACTTACAAAAGTGTTATTCTTATGCAAGAATATTTCGAGTTTAATGTCTTTTTATACGACTGCGGTATGACTGTGATTATGGATAATTACTCACATTACTGTACTTGTTTTTATATTACAAAATGTGTGACCACGCTTACTACAGATTTATCAGGCTAGCTAAGGACCTTCGTCTAATCACTCGTAACTTGCGGGAAATTTCAAAACGGAAACCGCTGTAGTAATCATTCATAAAGGGTTAAATTAAGGTTACATAACTCTTCAAGGAATTAAATATTTCTATGTTCTCTCATTAGTAAACGGCATTTGTTTTAATAATTTTGATCATCAAATTTTTAATATGTGTTTTCAATACTTCCTCTAGAACAAAATCGTTCTATAAACACCAGCTGACGTAGGCTTCTTTCACGTCACTCACACTCACATCCTCTCAAAAACAGAACTAAACGGTGTACAGCATATGTCAACATATATTTGCTGAAAAGTTCACCACCTTTACGCATCTCTATTATAATTCATGATGACTTAAGCCATAAGGTATATCTTTATCACCTCTCACGCCATTACATTACAGAATATATTAATCCTTACAGCTATCATAACATGAAACAGTAACTCCAAGATAGCTACAATAATAAAAATTCAAATATCTAAATCATTACACGTACACACACACACACACACTACTACAACTTTGCTGTCATTCGGAATCGAGTATGATACAACGATATGAGGTATTAAGGATGTTACCTACGTTGGCGAGTTCTGAGGTGACTAAAGAGGCCGATACGGGATCGGCGGGGTCGTTCACAGAGGTTGCACATGTGGAGGGCTACATCTAGTGCGGGAAGGGTGGCGGCAGCGTCTTTGCGGTGTTGGCGCTTTTCTGCCTCGGTCTGCAGTCGGGCTAACTCGAAAGTATTGACATCTTCTTGTGTGGTGCTCTTCCAAGCGATACGGTGTGGAGTAATCGTCTCTCAGGTGAGGAGGGTCGATTAGGCGCTTTTTCAGGTTTGTGTTAAGACTATCCTTTGTAGATAATCTCAGCTCCCGGCCAAGTCTGCAAAAGGCTTCAGACGGACATCTGATCAGATGTTGATTCTCTCCGTCGATGTCTGCCGTGGTGGACATGTGGTAGTCAAGTTATTGAAAGTGAGTTACGTTAGAGAGGATAGTACCATTAACCTGAATGGATGGTAGAGGTGTGGCTGATCCACGAACGGGCTGAAAGAGAATCTGAGTCTTATGTACATTCACCTCAAGGTCGAAATGTACATGCGCATCTGCACAGGTGTTCAGGATCTCCTGTAGGTCACGTTCAGTGTGAGCGACGAGGGTGAGGTCGTCTGCATACTAAATTTCAGTGATTGAAGTGGCAGACACCTTTGTTACTGCCCGGATTCCTCTTTTGTTGAAAAGTCCCTTTATGTGGCACTGCATATCCACCCTGCCGGCTAAATTGGCACTAGTAAGAGTAAGGAAGGCAGCCAAGAAATTGGAAAAGAGAGTTGGTGCCAGTATGCAACCTTATTTTACACCCATTTGGATAGGGAAGAACTTAAATTGGGTGCATTGTGCGGGACACTACCGTTCATGCCATCGTGGAATTGCCTTGCAATGGCGATAAATTTTGTAGGGCAAACAAAACGACTGAGGGTCCGCGAGAGTGCTTCCCTGTTGACTGAGTCGAAAGCCTTCTTTAGGTGAATGAAAGCCATTTACGAGTCACGACGATGTTCTCTGCGCTTTTCCTGTATCTGGTGGGCAGCAAAGATGATGTCAGTGGTGCCACGTGATGGTCTAAAGCCACATTGAGATCCTGGGAGGAAATTTCCAGCCTCAGGAAGAAGTCTGTTTAGGAGGACTAGGGCTATGGACAGAAGCGAGATCCAGCGTCTGTTGCCACAGGCTGACCGGTCTCCCATGTTCTTATAAAAATTGATGATGGGGGCGGTTTTAATATCTTTGGGGATTTCCTCCTTCTACCATATATTCTCCTGGAGAGAGTGGGGACGGCTGGTAGGGAGAATTCTTCCTGTTTTATACATCTCGGCTGGGATTCCATCAGTTCCAGTGCCTTTGCTATTTTTCTTCTCCTTGATGGTAGGAACTATCTCTTCACAGGATGGAGGATAACTGAGGTGGGTCAGCTGTGGGTGCTGAGGGACCTGCTGGGTAGTTAGGAAATCCATGAAGGTGTTTCTTTGAGCAGGGAATGGTAGTGCATTTTCCAGCACTAAAGGATGCCTTTTTCGTCTTTAATGAGGTACTGTCCGTCCGATGAGCGGAGGGGGCTGTGCCATGCATAGTTGGGACATACACATATTTTAGCGAAATTTAAAAATTCACATATTTTATGTTGATCCGCAAATTTTTGCATTACACACGCCTTTTTTGTCCACCATTCGTCCCTTAGATTGCGAAGTTTGCACTGGGTCATCTCTTTCTTCTGGTGGCAGGTATCTGCTTTGGTTGAGGGTATTCTACCAGTCAGTGAAAGCAGCACGTTTATCATTGAAGAGTACGTCGACTTCCTGGTTAATTTCTTCAAACCAATCCTGGTGTTTTCTTTCGATCTTGCCTAGAATCTCGCTGCAAGTTTTGTGATGACAGCATCAAGGATGGCCCATTCGGCATTCGAATTTAGGTTGTTTCTTCTTGGGTTGTTTATCAGCCCATTGTCGAGGTGCTCTCTGAAAGCATGTTATACTGCTTGAACCTCTAGTCGCTTGGTGTTTAAACCTCATCTGGAGGCTTGTTGTCTTTGCTGTTTTAGGGCGACTTGAAGGGAGAGTTTGGGCCTGACGAGCTGATGATCTGTGTCACAGTGGACTGAGCCACACATGGCTCGGATGATAAGGACAACGCGGTGATCTCCATAAATGCGGTTTCTCTCCGCAGCAGGCTTACCCTTCCAGAAGATGGTATAGCCAGTCCCCCGTTTTGTGAGCTGGCCCTCATCTGGGAGCCGGGACTCACTGATGGCTGCTATGTCGATGTTATACCTAACCAGCTCTTTTGCCATTAGGGCAGTTCTTTCAGGATGCTCATTTGTGCCAGTATCCAGAGGGGCCCTGATATTCCATGCAGCGACCACAAGAGGTTGTATGGTTTGTTTTTGTTTGGATCTGCGATTTTGACTGTGTTTTCGACCGCCTAAGGATGACCTTACTGGGTGCGGTTGCCCAGTCAGGTTGGGTTTTTAGGCAGCCTATGTTTAAGGCACCTTTTCTATCCCCCTCCCCATGTGGGGTGAGCAGGGTGGCTCCTTGAAAGGGCTGCTCAGTCGCACAGACAGGACCGGATTGCACTGCTCCCTAGATCCCAGTGAATAAACGACCATCATATCTGTGCCGCCCATGCGCAGAGCTGTGACTAGAGACTCCCGGCAGTCATCTTTGCCTGTCCCCGTCACCACTCGTCCATTGTCAAAGGACTTTTTGGGGTACAGGGGTTTTCATGATGATGAGAGGTATGATGAGCTGGATGATGGCTGCGCGTGAGTTGATTTATGTGGTGAGGCAGGAGCGCAGGCTGCAACCACACATCTTGGCTCTCCAGTGGTGAAAGTGTTGCAACGACTGGGGAGAGGGAGAGTTGCAATGGAGTCTCGATAGGTCAGTTTGTTGGGTTTCGCCTTAGTAGCCTGTCCATCAGGCATTGCCTTTGTCAGCTGGTGTAGTTGTTGGGTTTCCACGGTTGTCACCTCTTCTGCCTATACCACCGTTGGGGACTTGTTGGAGCTCTGTAAGCATGTCTGTCTGATACGGGGCTCCACCACAGATTTTTCGTTCGGGGTTTACTCCCGTAGCCTTATACCTACCAAGGTTAATCCACAAGGCAGCTGGGTAATGGCTGGTAGTGTAATAGCTGGATATCTGTAGCATTCTGTAAAAGTTAATTAGGCTGGTACATTTGTATTATATTGGGTTTTAGTAGCGAAACCCAATTGTCTGTTTCTCCTTTTATTGAGGAACTGCTATTGATATAATTCCAGAGTGCAAATCAACCGTAACTTTCACTATAAATGAGTGTTAAAAGAAAGACGGAGGCTATGTAAATAGACAGATTAATCACGTCCGACTGGTGTGAGGGATTGAGTAACAATGCCTCCTGGTGCCGGCTTCTCCATGCTGATTCAAGCATTTACTGGCCGCACCTCAAGGAAGCTAGCAATCACGTGATAAGAACATTACAACTCATAGCCAGTGGAAAGTTACAGGGGATGATATTGTATATAATTCAAGTGTAATTAACCCATTTATATTATCTTTCTGTTGATGAGACAGGGGCTATTACAGTAGGCGCAAGAACGTGTCCACGTGCCAGTGGGCCTATGCGCCGTCCCTCTGGGGCCCACTGCGACTCCAAAATCCCCTGCTGGTCTTGCCAGGACCCACGAGGCACCCAGTTACTGTGTGTTGCCACGAGGAGGCACAGCAGGCACACACACACACATACACACCTCATCCTTGACCACCGAAGGGTCAAGACGTACCTGGCGCTGCTCTGACAGCAGCCACGTCAACTGTTATGTTGGCCCATACCAACTCCCACCCTGGAACCCTCCTCCCCACCGAAATTTCAACAAGTTCTCGCCAGAAGTTACTATTTCACTTACGAAAGGAATGGAACCAGTGTTGAATAGTGGTGAACAGTGCTTAATTTTTTTTTTTTTTTTTTTTTTAGGTTAAGGTGGGGAATGGATGGAAGGCATGCTGGGGCTAAAGGCACAGCCAGACATGAGGGATAGAGAAGTCACAACATATAATCGTGAGGGGAAAGGTTGGAAAAGAAGTTTAATGAGTTAAACAGAGGGGGACCACACCCCTTTTTTTGTTTTGCATATTACAGAGCTTGTTGGCTAACTAAGCTAACCTAGGATTAAGGATGAGGTTGCACAATGGTTACTTTAGTAGACAATGACTAGATTGATTTTACAATTACAAGTTTATTAAAATCTTATACTGTATTACATTATGGACTCACTAGAATGTGACTTGTTAAATGCGAATTTATATCATCTAAGTTTTAATCTAAGGTGGATCACTCTGGTGGACATAGATGGGTTGCGGGTTGGGTTGTTGTAGTGCGGGCAGACTCCGTGGCCACCAGGCGTGGGGTCGCCCTCCGTTGATGTCTTCCCCGCGTAGGTGGTCTGGGCTGTGAGAGTCATCCAGGAGCTTGTCCCAAACCTTCTTTCCTAGGCAATGGAACCTGATGTTAAGGGCCTCTGTTTTATTTCTTAGGTGGATGGTTTCCACTGTCTCCTGGTAGGGTGGCGCTTGGCCACTGGCTGACCTCAAACACTTGTTTTGGAAGCTCTGTAGTTGTTGTAGACTAGTCTTCCCGAGTGTAACGAGTAGTATATGTGGGTACTCCAAAACAGGCCTCACCAGCGCCTTGTACAGGTGAACTTGTATCTTCTCAGGCATCAGTTTAAAATGTTTTAATTTGGATGCGGCGACTTTGCCTTTATTTAGTCTGTCCTTCATATGGGAAATGATGCCCATCCGATAGATGGTGAGGCCGAGCAACCTGCCTTGCTTAGAGTACTCAATCTCTTCGTCGTCGATCATCAATGACGCCAGCTTGAATTTGGCTATGGGTATGACCTCGAAGTTCATTTTGTTTTTTTTTCCATTTATTTTCATACTCCGAGATATCCTCTATTGCCCGAGCAGTGAGTCGCGCCATCCTTGCCGTGGACCTTCCTGGGCAGGTGACGATCTGTGTTACATCGTCGGCATACATGACGTACTCGCTGCCGACGATTGGGGGTGGCAGGTCAGCCGTGTAGAGCGTGTAAAGGGTTGGTGAGAGACAAGAGCCCAGAGGCACGCCGCTCGAGAGTGAGAATTCTTCTCCAAAATGTTTTTACATCTTGATTTTGGCTCTGCATTCCGTAATGAAGTTGCACAGCAGGCGCATCAGGTTTTCGGGTAGCCCCAGTTGTATGATCTTATACTGCAGTTCCGCGTGCCAAACTTTGTCAAACGCCTTGCTGACGTCCTTCAGTGCTATGTTGCACTGCAGGCGGCCAGTCATGACATTGGCGATCTGCGCGTAAGCCTGGGCTATGGCGGTGGATGTGCCTCGGTACTGGCGGAAGCCGAACTGGCGGGGATTATGCACGTCTTCGTCCTCCAGATACATCCGCAACCGCTTGTTTACTATATTTTCGAAGATTTTGGCAGGTACCTCTAGCAGCGATATTGGTCGAAAGTTTACGACTTTGTTAGGAGGCTTCCCTGCTTTTGGTATGAGGCGAATAACGGCGATTTTGAACATCTTAGGGAAGTATCCAGAGGCGAGGTAGGCATTGCATATATGAGAAAGCCTCTCTATCATGTTGCCGGGGAGTTGTGCCAGGATCTTCTTGTTAATATGGCTTTGCCCAGGTGATTTGTTTTTAAGCCCTGGCATGACGGCTGACATATCTGCAGGAACTATGTGCTCCGTCAAGTAGTTTTCGTCCACCAGTCTAGTGAAGTCAGTCTGTGGGAGCGGCTGGAGCAGGTGCTGATGGTCCTGCAACTGACCTAAAATGTCCCCCTCAAACTCCCTGTCGAAGCCCTCGTTCTCCTGTTCACTAATGGTAAAGATCTTCCGTAAATATCGCCGATGTAGTTGTTTTTGGTCTTCCTCCTAGAATATTTTCACGTTGTTTTGGTCGAGCAGGTAAGGGACCGTGCTAGAGGTGGAACCCATTAGTCGCTTGATCCCTCTCCAGAATGCAACAAAATCGTGATAATTATTGGTTGCCTCCCACACCAAGGCGGCCCACTTTTGTTCATATAGACGTTTGCTCTCGTGCTGGATGTCCGTCTGTAGCTCTCGGTACCGGTCTCTCATCTCTTGCGTCCACCCGCGGATACTGGCTAGCTGTCTCATGTGATCGTACTGGACACTGAGCTGCCTCAGCTGGTGACTATTGTGGGTGGTGGTCGGGATGTTGTTGTCCATCTCCGTCTTCACATCCGTGTACAATTGTTCGACCGCGTCAGCGAAGTCATTGGGGCTGGCTTCTTCCAGGTTCCTCTCCTGCTTGAGACTGAGAGACTCCTTGAAGGAGTCCCAGTCTGCCCGTTTGAGGTTTGACCTGATGTTGGCGGGTATCATAATGGGATTGGATGAGAGCGTCACGACGACTGGCAGGTGATCGCTTGTACTAATGGATCTGGCGGTAACGTGCCTGTTCTGGACGGCCTCGTTCTTAGAGAGGATTATGTCGAGTGTTGTGGCACTGCCACGTCTGATCATTGTCGAGAAATCTGGCCCGAGGTGTTGCAGTTTTCCCCTTCTGATGTTGTCATACAGCGCCACACCGACGTTGTTCTCATTACCGTGTCTGAGCATGGCGTGGCGCGCATTTAAGTCCCCTATGATGTATGTTGGTTTTCTGTGGCGTAGCAACTGGTTGAGGTCTTGATCGGGTAAGTAAGGACGTCTGGGAGGTAGGTACATTGTGCATATGATAACAGGTCTCCTAGTTGTCTCCACCTGCACTCCCAGAACTGAATCCTAGAAGTCTGGCAACACTCTGTGACTCAGCCGTGACCTGATGGCCACAGCGACACCATAATTCAGCTCACCCGTCATGTTCCTCTGGTATACAGTGTAGCCAAAAATTTTCTGCGTACTTTCGTCTTTTATGCCAGCACTGTTTCACAGAATAATGTCTGGGTCTAATTGATAGTACAAGTTAGACAGTTCGTTACGTCTATTAAGGGACCAGTATAGGACATTAGGGTGTGTCATACGGAGGCGAATTTTTTTTTTTTGAGTTTGAAAACTCGGCCGATGGTATTAATGATGTAGTTCTATGTGCAGAATCATGTGATATCTTCAGATTTGAAAAGTTTTCATTTTTTGCTTGGTAAATTTTAACTTGAAATCTTATGAAAATTCAGTATTCCCACCCTTTTACCAACACCACTAAATAGCTTATTTAAAGTAAAGTAAATGTATCAGGTTAATTTATTAGGATGAAAATGATCCAGAATAGTGAAACGAATGATCTTGACACATTCATTAAATTAAATATTCCTTTAGAAAACAAAATCATCAAATACAAAAACCGGTTTTACTACTACGACCCGGTGTTGCTGCACACCATAGAGAACATGTCTTTCTTGCTTCTGTTTCTACTCATCACCTCCCTGCTGACCACCTGAGCTCGGATGTAGCCTTCCCTCCTCTCCTGGCTGTACACGTGACTGCTGGCCTCGCTCACTTGCTGTAAACAATGCTCTATACTCTGGGTGTGCGAGGGCCAGGCAGGGACATGCATGGGGTTGTCCAGGAAAGCTCTGACTTGAACACTGGTGAGGCTGCAGGTAAGAGGGGGCTCACTGCCAGCCTGGATGTTACCCAGATCTATGAGATCAGTGAGGGTCTTGGCACCTAGATTGACTTCAGGAGTCTTCCTGACCCTGAAGGAATCGTCAACAACTGATTAGTCATGCCCAGATCCTCTCATAAGTCTCATATCCAAGATCTTTTTGACTACCACTCTTCTCTCCTCCTCATCCTTACTGCAGAGCATTGTCTGCAGAACTGCCTCGGGATGAGCATACCAGGAAGATCTCCTCACAGTCTGCTCCACAATCTGAACAACCTTCCTTGGCTGACTCCTCAGGAGCTCAAGCTGGAAGAGAACATGCCTCGGACCTTCGGAGAACGATGACTTGACCCTGGTGTTGAACCAATTTGGCAAGTAGACACTCACGATGAATTGGACAATAAGTCTCAGGTTGTGAAGCTGGTTCCCTTTCAGTTTATGATGAGCGACCCAAATTCTGCAGAACCTGAGAGCCGTTGTGAGCCACCTAGAATGTGAGACTGGACCTATCTGCAGGTAAGCAAGTCTATCAGGCATGACCCCAGTTTTGATGGCACTGCAAATCATGTAACCATAGTACTGGTCAGTACTCAGGTCCTCAATGACAGTATGTCCAAGCTCAACGAGTGGAGGGCCAACTGTGATTTTTTCAAAGCTCGGATTTATTTCTAACTCAGTGGCAGAGTCCAGCATCTTGCCAAGAGGACCAGACCATCTGTTGTTTGAAAGAGTCTTGCCATCCAGCTCCTGGATCAGATGTCTGAGTGGCAACTCGTTGGTGTGGAGGTCACAAACAATCCGGACCAACTTCCTCCCAATCTTCCGCTCTATCCACTGTATGACCCCCCCTTGCCACCCTGTGTTCGTGTTGGTGCTGTCCCCTCCAATGGCCTGCAGGGTCTGGTCTACGTTCCTCTCTCTGAGCCAGTTCACAATGTTATCTGCCACTATCTCAGCTGGTTTCCTGATGTCATCTTTCTCTGGAGTGAAATGCCACAAATACTTCCCTCCTGGTTCACTGCAGCAGGAGTAGTGTTCCTCCTTCACCATGGCAGGGAACAACTTGTCAGAATCTCCAACTTTCATGAACACTTTAGTGTCATCCCTTCTCCCATCAAAGAACAAACAATTGATTCCATTTTCTTTTATCCCCTTATCAAACTCCTCTTCTAGGTTGCTGACAAGTTTCTCCTGAGCTCTCCTTACTTTGTTATGATCTATCACCAGGTGAACATCATCAGGTGTTATCAAACCACCGTCAATCCAGGCAGCTGTTGCTATCTCTGCAGTTTCTCTGAGACCAGTGTGGTGTCGCATGCTGGCCAGAGCTATGCTCGGGATATCTTTCATATTTCGAATCTTATGCCTGGAAAGTTTGAGATCATTATTTTCTGGGTTAGGGACAAAGTCACCATTCTCCTGGTCAGCACTCGGATCAGCCATGGGGAAGTCATTAAACTCTGAATCAGCTTGACTCCAATCATCGGCCTTTTTTACCTCACCCTGGGCCTTCTCAAGTCTCTTTTCCTCGGCAACTCTTCTCCTCTTCTGTCTCTCTGTGGCAGCCTCCTGTCTCTTGGACTCCGGAATTTCTTGGCTAGAAATCATGAGAGCCCCTATACTGCCAGTCTTCTCTCTCTGTGCTTTGACAAATGCCAGTTCGATCACAGGAATCTTCAGTTCACGCTTGCAAATACAGGAGATGTGGGCCTCGGATTTACAGTCACGATCGCATCCAAACTTAGGACAGAGAACAATTGGGCACTTGCAAGTAATTACGTCAAATAACTGGTCCAGTTGCTTGGCAAAGCTGTCCTTAACTGCAAGTTTTCCTCTCCCAAGAGAGATATCTCTTGCCTTTTCCCAACTGGCTAGCAGTCTCTCACTAATCTTCTTCTGACTTGTTATGACTGGAGGCTTGAACTGAGGGTTAGCCAGAGTGTACTGTGCCAAGACAGCTTTGGTCATATCACTGGTAATGTCTTTGTTTGTGTAAGTTCTTCGGTTCTTTTCACTGATTTGCCTGATTAAAACACCGTATCTCAAAGCATCTCTCAATGTAGGCAACTCCGACTTCAGGAGCTCTCTCCCAGACCCAAGATAATGACTGAGATGGCTGGATTTTTGGTTCCTCGTCCTGACACAAGCAGCCATCGCAAATATTATCAACTTATAAATGCATCAGAATCTGAAACAGAAAAAAATATTGTTAGTTGGGTTGTTAAAGAATGAAGTCAGAAAGCAATGTTCACTATTTAATTGTAATGCACGAATGCAGCTGTACGTTAGATTTTCGATAAATTTCACGCTAAAATTTACCTAGCAAAAGGTTGCAAAATATTGAAACTGAAATTATTTTCTGTTTATATACACTAAAATCTACCAAAAAAGTGATGGGCCATTAGTTTTAGCTGATCTTACCTCCTATGACACACCCTAATAGGACATTATGTTGGACAATTTTCATCCTGCTAACGACTGCCATTTCGTAGACTGTAGCTTGGGGCGTTGCTTGAAGTGTTTGCTCGGCTTCTGCCATTTCTAGGGGGACGGAACTTCTTCGAAGAACCATCGGACATCTTCTTGTCAGTTAATGGCGGGCCCTCGAACTTCTCGTCACCCGTGTACAGGAATGTGTTCAGGTCCTGGGCCTGCGTGTCGAAGTAATCTACTGACGCTGCAGCTCGAGGGTCTTGTTCCTCTGTGGAGTAAGTCGCCATCATCTGGTCGCAACCATTGACTGTGGTTGCAGTCCGATGGTCACTGTCGTCCCTGGGAGTACAAGTATTGGGGTCACGGAGATTTACTGTGTCGTTGGAGCTGTGATCCCAGGGGGACTGACTGGCCACGTCTGGGCTACGGTTATACTGACTTTTGCCTAAGTCAGGGAGGTCAAGGTCTATTTTTGGCGTGGGTTGAGGTCGTCGATAAGCCGTTGAGTTACTGCCTTCTGGATTTCTTTTGAAGGGATTTTGTCGCTTATTTCAACAGGTGCAGTGTTGTTCCTGGTTAGTGTCTCGTTGAGGTGTTTTGAGAATGAACCTAGATGAGCCATGTTCATATGGTGGGCATGCATGTAAGACAAGTATACTGTATAGTGGTGGCTTTGGACTCGTCCAGCTGTGGAAGAGGAGAATCTCCTGATGCTCTCCGCCACTGCGTCCCTCATGGCGTCCATTGACTCAGTAACTGCCTGTTTTATTGAGTCCTTCATGGTTCTTATCTCTGATTGCAGGACTTCCATGGTCTCGGTACATTGTGGAGTTTTTGGGAGTCTGCTTGAGTTTCTTTCAGAGCATCTTTTAGGGTTTGACTGTAAGCCATGATCGTCGACTGAGTGGTCAATTCTATGGTGTTAGAAATTTCCCTGATTATTTTTGTTTGGTTATTTCGGTCAGTTTCTTCTCTGTTTCTTGAGTTACCTGTTTCCCGACCAGGCAGGTGGCAGAGAAGGTCCTGTGGCCACCCTCACAGATAACACACCTTTTGGTGGTGCTACGGCAGTCTTTATAGAAGTGCTGATCAGATGAACTCTCAGACCATATGACCCCTTGCAGGGTGCAGTTCTTGGTCACGTGGTCATTGTATTTGTAGCACTTCATACATTGATGGATGGGCGTATACTTTTCATATTCTATTTGGTGTGATGAGATGGAAGTGCCATATGCATAGAGCCCCTTCTCCTTCATTCATTTTGCATCCGTTGTGTCTGCAAAGCGAACCTTGATTATATTAAGGGCTTACATAGGATTAACCTCCACAATCTTGACATTTTTTTTTCCTTTTCTATTTCGTCTCTTATTTTCCACTACATCTTTGTCTAGCTTTTTACAACACTACACGGGTGAGCTTGGCGCCGTATTCCCGTGGGACAATGACAATGACCTCGCAACCGTTAGTCTTCATTTTGTCCATGGCACCAGACTTAAGTAGTTTATCAGCATCTTCATCTGTTTCTGTGAGGATGATGTAACCATCTCTCAGATTCACAAGTCTATTTATTCTCACCCTTAGGTCGCTCAATAGCCTTTTTAGCCCTATCCGAGACCCCTGGGTCGGGGTTCCGGAGATCTTCACTCTCACCTTGACCGTGGTCAGTAACATACATGAAAATCCTACCTAATCTGTCCACCTCAGCTAAACCCCATGGATGCCGCTCCTTCTGTCCGCTTGCTGGGCGAGTAAAGACGGGTCTAGGGGTAGGGTGAACAGACAATCCCCTTAAGTCAGTGAAAAACAACTCGACAGTAATAGTTGAGTCGTACCCAAGTTAACCTTCACACAGTGAGGTCCCAGGTACCCAGTGATAACTGCCCCTGAGACTCAACAACACCAGCTATGTGTTAATCCGTCCACGATAGGGAGGCCTGGGACCACACCTCACTCACTTGAATAGGTACTGTAGGGGGCAGTGAAATTTTGCTCAAAGCTGCACTCTTCAGGCATTGTTCCTTATACATATCTAAGACTCCATGCCAAATTTGAAGCTGATATGTCGAGGTTTAGTCTGCCGCATTTTCTACTGAAATTTTTAAATTTACCTACAGTACTAGCCAAACAGCCGCTGTGGCGGTGCAATGTTCTGTTCAGTGTTTATCAACTTTTTTTTCATATCTCTTATTTCATTTAAGTTGTCTTGTTGCAGATGAGTATGGTCTTATGTCTATATTGATTATCAGCCTTTTCTCATTTCATTTCTCAATGTTGTGTTACTGTACTGTAATGTAGGGGAGACCTGTGTTTAATGATGAAGTGGAGAAAGATCTGTCCTGGGATCAGAAATACCTGTATAGGATTTGTAAAGGAGTTATCACAGGTGTTTTTGAAGATGACTTGGCTGCTATTGAGCCAGGTCCTCCCTGTGTGTCAAGGTGGAACACCTTATGGAGTAGAATCCTCAGGCTGTATGTAGCAACATCAAGACCCAGCCATGAGTTGAAAAGAATTGTCATTACAATAATAAAGTTCAGTGCTCCAATGTGGTTTTACATCAAGATACACCCTTACGTAACACACGGCTCAAGGAACGTATTCCAGTCCCTGCTATATATGAAACACCTGAATAGTGAGGAGGAGACGATAGTGAAGAAGGCTGTCCAGAGAAATGCATACTTCGCCCACACAGATGAACTTCTTCTTGGTATGTGTGCAGATGAGGACATGACTGTTAGAGAAAAAGCTGTCTCAATGATAAGAAAAATTAGAGAGGAGAATCAGCAAAAGGAAGAATGCACTGGCAGATCTGAAGAGGAGGAGGAAGATTCTGATGCTGCTGTTGACGAGAATTTGTTAAACTATACTGATGAGGAGGGTAAAGATGGAGATGGGAATGAGGATGTGCCTCCTGTAGTCAACATGAGAAAGGTGGTGACTCCGAAACTAAAGTGGCAAGCAAAAAACTATCATTCCATGATTAACTGGAGGAATGAACTCAAGACTGAGCCTCCTTACATTGCTTCTTTGTCAAATCTACAGGTTAATGACATTCTTGAGACACCATTAGTGGTGCCCAAGTGGCCAAACAGCACTCAGGCGGTCGAGAGAGGCATAAAAGTGATGACTGAAGCTTGCACTGAAGTGACGGGATACGAATCGAGAGATGGATATATTAGGCAAAGATTATTGTCTAGGAAAATGATGCCAAGGTTCCGCACAAAAAAGAATTTCAATATGAACTTGTAATGATTTTCTATACGGTGTACCTGTAAAATAACATGTGAATTAAATCGATGTCACCCATGTAAAATTTATCATTATCCTGGAAAACATTAAATGACACCTAATTTTTGGTATACACTAAAAGTTGACAAAAAGTCGTTCGTGATGCGGCAGGGTAAGTATGCATGAAATGGCATGAAATTTTGCACAGGTGTTTGTTACAGCCATACAAACGATGCCTGAAAAGTGCAGCCTGCAACTCAAATAAAAGTGTCCCCATGATGGTACGACACCACGTAGTGAATGAGTTGCTACAGCATCATGTGAGGTTCCTCAGAACACCATCTGTGAGGGAATTATTACACCACATCAGGCCCCTCATAATACCATCTGTGAGGGAATTATTTCACCACGTGATGCCCCTCATAGCACTACCCGTGAGGGAATTACTACACCATGTGATGCCCCTCATAACACCATCTGTGAGGAAATTACTAGATCATCAGGCCCTTCATAACACCATCTGAGGAAATTATTACACCACGTCAAGCACCTCATAACACCACCTGTGAGGGAACTACTACACCACGTGATGCCCCTCATAAAACCATCTGTGAGGGAATTACTCCACCACATCAGGCCCCTCATAACACCATCTGTGAGGGAATTATTACATCACGTCAAGCACCTCATAACATCACCTGTGAGGGAACTACTGCACCACATGATGCCCCTCATAACACCATCTTTGAGGGAGTTACTACACTACATGTCTCCACTGTAAACATTAATCTGTATGTTCACTGTATGTTCCTTTACCTTTCTCTAATGAAGGCTTTTGTTAAACCACCAATGTATATAATAATTCATTTATGTCCAATGTATGTTTTCAGCCTTCTGGCTGCAGAACTTTTTCAATAAACCGTTTATTATCATTATTATTATTATTGTTATTATTATTATTATTATTATTATTATTATTATTATTATTATTATTATTATTACACACAGGATGTGATAGTAAAAGTTAGCAATTGTCACAATGGAGGTGATAATAGCAGCACCGTGACATTTTATAATAACCAGACAGAGTGGCGGATATTACTTTGTAAAACAGACTTGTAGTTCCGTTTCTAAATGGTCTTAGTATTGTAATGAGGTGTGCTAGGGGGTCACCAGCCTCCTCATAGTGTTCCATACGTCCCTGTTTCTTTCTGTTATTATATTAATTTTAGATGTATTTCTGCTAGATTTATTATTATTATTATTATTATTATTATTATTATAATAATTATTATTATTATTATTATTATTATTATTATTATTATTATTATTATTATTATTATTATTGTGGTCACATATCATTAGGCTCTATGTAGTTCAATAATAAATGGCTGATTATTAACCTGAACATACATATTTTATCCCCTTTGTAAAAATATCTGCAGAACCGAGCAGAAGATCTCGCCCGATTACTAATTATATCAGCACGACTTCCGAGGCTAGATTGGTTGTTTTTCTCAGGCTGGTAATCATATCAGGAACCCCTCCCCCCCATTCTAAATTTGATATGATTTTTTTTCCAGTATTATCGCCAACAATAAAGACCGGTCCAATAGTGTCGTTGAAAACTAAATCCCCATCTTTTTTTTTCTGATAATCATTGAAAGATTGAATCGCATATCATTTTTGTATTTAAATTTGTCTTAATGTTTATGTGTGTAATGGTGTTTATTTTATGAATTTAAGTATTACAGTTAAGGTAAGTGTATTTCATTGTTCCTCAAACAGCGGCCTTCAAAACATAGTTCACGGAACATACATGAAAGGCAGACTGTACACAAGACATGTTTAACATCAAAGAACAGACCAGGTAAAACGTTCCCAGTACAAACACAGAGATGCACGCTAAGTTTAACTAATTCACCCTTAATAATAACAACACACTAACAAACACAAGTACAACACAAACATCATACACTTAATACACAAAAACACGCAACGCATACAGAATACTCAACACACACACACACACACACACACACAGCTTCTGAAGGCTCACTCACACCTTTTTTGTTTATACGTTCATTACACACACTGAAAAAAATGGCATCGCTATTTTTGGTAATAATTGCCTCTAAATTTAAAATTCTAAAGTCATATTCAGAATTTGTTTTCGGACACAATACCTTGCTAAGTTATTGTTTAATTGCAAGAGCAGTGTTTGTGGTGGCGGGCACAGCTGGAGTTGGACATACGCTAAATATACGATTCTATCAGCAATCTGTGTGATGAAATACGTGTGGCTATTTTTGGTCTGTGCGCTGCTGAAGTATTATGCTGATTACTACCAGGCGCATGTACATGAATTAGAATTACTGGCGATTTTTGTTTGTATGTGTCGAATGAAAAGGTTACGGGTGAAGGATATCAAAACTTTAATAATAATAACAATAATAATAACACTGGTCAACAAATTCCAAATTTTTATCGACTTAAGAAACATAAATAATTGTATTTAGTAAATTTGTGTATGTCGATTTTGAGTCTAATCTTAGTTTTACTCTATCACGTCTAGTTCTTTATAATGTATAAAAATATTGTCTTACTTAATAAGTATTGTATTTATGTAAATTAATTAGGCAGAATCTGGGTGGCTTTAGACGAGAACAAGCATTCTGACTTAAGTGACTTAACTACAACAAAGTCTTCCTGGATTTCCGTTGTATTAGATAGATATTTGACGGTGCAGGAGAACTTCGTGAATCTGACTTCCCACGAAAATATCTTTCTTCAGTTTAACACCACTGATGTTTGGGAATTTCTGACTGAGGTACTTGAAACCTTCACCACATGTAAGTATTGCAATAATAAAGCTTTTCATTAACTCTTGCTTTGATATAAAATGGTGGTAAATACACATACTGCGAGATCAAAAGTGACTCATGCTGCACCCTTTTCTTACCAGGGGCCGGATACTCAAAAGTATATATAATATTGTATCTCCCAACTGACTGTTAAGTTGACCCTCGAGCGATACTCAAAACATCATATCCGCCAACTTGTGACGTCACATATTGTATCTAAAGGGCTTTTTTTTTGTTTTTTAAGGGGAATGGCCCACCGGGGTACAGGTCATCGACTCACATCGGGGCCTAGGGGACGAAAAAATAAGAATAAAAATAAAGTGAAAATAGAAAAGGAAAAGGTTATAGTAATATACACCAGCTTTTTAAAGTGAGACAGATTGTATGAGTGTGGAAACACAGAAGAAGGCAGAGCATTCCACAGTTTGGCTGTGTGATGAACGAAGGATGACCTATAAACAGTGTTACGAACCCCGCCACCAATTGTCATGATCTACCTACCCAGCATTACGAACCACGCCATCTATTGTCCTGATCTACCTACCCAGCACCACGAGCAAGGCCATCTAGGGACGAAACACGAGTATGACTCGTCTTAGTTACCACTCCCGGGTTTCCCTTCTCCATATCCTGGTTGTTGCGTCACCTCCTCAAAGTCTTCTTTGTCAGCTCCAGTTCGAGGAGAGTTCAGTTCACTCTGGGAAGTGACCACAGGACCACCTATCCTGGAAACCAATGGCACAGTGACTACCTACAGTCTTCTACAATACTCAGCCTTACTCTTCAGCCATCTCAGCTCCGCACTTAAGTATTTGTAATCTTATATTGCCTCCCCCACGTCCACTTGCTTCAAATTATTGTATGTTGTATAAATATGTATATACTGTTAATGTTTAGGTTAAGTATGGTTAAGGGTAAATTACACTGCCCTGCATAGTTTTTGAGGTTTGTGTATTATTAAGCTTTTCTCGGTGTATTTTGCATGCTGATCTCAAAAATGTTATCCATTTTGCTCAATCAGGTCAGAATTTTGTGCTATAGCATTTTAAGCGGAAATTCAGGTAAAATATTGGCATTTTTCGCTCAAAATGGGGTCCTCATATTCGTTCATTAAAAAAATCATCCGAGACATTGGCAAGCCTCACAGAAAAGATTTCGGTCAGTTTTAATGCCCTTACGATGCATTTAAATACACCCACGTGCTCGCCGGCCATTTAAATGTCCGCCGTGACGCAAAGGAAAAGAGTATATGTCCGTGTTTTTTTACATATATTTTTTCACAATTAAATTTCTTTTTCATATGGTGGTACATGGCATGTACTAGCAACCACCCCGATGTGCCTCTAAAGTCTAGACCCTCACATGTGCTGCAAAACATGTGTTGAAAATCTGCGGCGCTGGAGCAACAAGAAGATTCAACGTCTACCATTTGGCATTCCTATGGTATGGAGGGAAGGCAGAGATCATACCACGGACTGTTACTTCTGCATGACAAACCTTCAGGGTGAGTTATACTAATACATCAATACTAATATATCAAATGCAGTATGTTCATGCATTCTTAAATATATCTGTAAGTTAATATGTTATGCTATCTTGATACTAAATCTTTCGTTCACATTTCAGGTATAAACAGGAAGAACAAACATCATGTTAAGTATCCAGATGTACCCTCAGCCATCAAACCAGTTCCTCACGGACCAGGAATACCAATTCCAACTCCACCAGAAAACTATAGGGACATGATACTCGATGACGATCATGATATCGATGAAGACATAGAAGAGACTGACGCTTCTAGTGCATACTTGCCCACATCTTCTGCAAAAGAGCCCATACCCTTCAGTCAAGCTGAGTTGAATGATTTAACAAGAGACTTGTGCTTGTCTAAGGAGTCAGCTCAACTACTAGGATCACGGCTTTGCGAACACAATGTCTTAGCACCAGGAACAACATTTGCCTGGTACCGTAACCGTGACAAGGAATTTCGAAAGTTCTTCAGTTTTGACAAGGAAACTTCATTGGTGTATTGCAACAACATCAGTGGACTCATTGCAGCTATGGGAATATCATACAATATATCAGAGTGGCGGCTCTTCATTGACGCATCAAAAAGAAGCTTGAAAGCTGTGTTGTTGTTCAATGGAAACCAGGTCGCGTCTGTTCCGGTGGGGCATTCAGTGCAGATGGATGAGAACTACAACAAAAATGGAGTATCTGTTAACCGCTCTGAAGGATAAAGACCACAATTGGAAGATCTGTGGCGACTTGAAGGTAATTTAATACACCAAAAACAGTTGCTTTCAAAAATTGATATTTTGTTGACAGTTTTTCTAATAGGTAATTATGTCTGCCGACATACTGTCATATTATGAAGTGTTAATATTTTTTAATAATAAAACTATTCAGCTAAACATATTTTTAATCTGTTTTTTCCACAGGTTGTGTCCATGGTGCTGGGCCTACAAGGTGGTTACGCCAAGTTTCCATGTTTCCTCTGTCTGTGGCATAGTCGAGCAGACAAGCAGCACTACATGCAATGTGACTGGCCTGCAAGAAGTGGACTTACTCCAGGTTCTCACAATGTTGTTGCCCATTAGGGTGTGTCATAGGAGGGAAGATCAGCTAAAACTAATGGCCCATTTCTTTTTTGGTAGATTATAGTTTATATAAACAGAAAATAATTTCAGTTTCAATATTTTGCAACCTTTTGCTAGGTAAATTTTAGCGTGAAATTTATCGAAAATCTAACGTACAGCTGCATTAGTGCATTACAATTAAATAGTGAACATTGCTTTCTGATTTCATTTTTTAACAACCAAACTAACAATATTTTTTTCTGTTTCAGATTCTGATGCATCTACAAGTTGGTAATATTTGCGATGGCTGCTTGTGTCAGGACGAGAAACCAAAAATCCAGCCATCTCAGTCACTATCTAGGGTCTGGGAGAGAGCTCCTGAAGTCGGAGTTGCCAACATTGAGAGATGCTTTGAGATACTGTGTTTTAATCAGGCAAATCAGTGAAAAGAACCAAAGAACTTACACAAACAAAGACATTGCCAGTGATAGGACCAAAGCTGTCTTGGCACAGTACACTCTGGCTAACGCTCAGTTCAAGCCACCAGTCATAACAAGTCAGAAGAAGATTAGTGAGAGACTGCTGGCCAGTTGGGAAAAGGCAAGAGATATCTCTCTTGGGAAAGGAAAACTTGCAGTTAAGGACAGCTTTGCCAAGCAACTGGACCAGTTATTTGACATAATTACTTGCAAGTGCCCAATTGTTCTCTGTCCTGAGTTTGGATGCGATCGTGACTGTAAATCCGAGGCCCACATCTCCTGTATTTGCAAGCGTGAACTGAAGATTCCTGTGATCGAACTGGCATTTGTCAAAGCACAGAGAGAGAAGACTGGCAGTATAGGGGCTCTCATGATTTCTAGCCAAGATATTCCGGAGTCCAAGAGACAGGAGGCTGCCACAGAGAGACAGAAGAGGAGAAGAGTTGCCGAGGAAAAGAGACTTGAGAAGGCCCAGGGTGAGGTAAAAAAGGCCGATGATTGGAGTCAAGCTGATTCAGAGTTTAATGACTTCCCCATGGCTGATCCGAGTGCTGACCAGGAGAATGGTGACTTTGTCCCTAACCCAGAAAATAATGATCCCAAACCTTCCAGGCATAAGATTCGAAATAGGAAAGATATCCCGAGCATAGCTCTGGCCAGCATGCGACACCACACTGGTCTCAGAGAAACTGCAGAGATAGCAACAGCTGCCTGGATTGACGGTGGTTTGATAACACCTGATGATGTTCACCTGGTGATAGATCATAACAAAGTAAGGAGAGCTCAGGAGAAACTTGTCAGTAACCTAGAAGAGGAGTTTGATAAGGGGATAAGAGAAAATGGAATCAATTGCTTGTTCTTTGATGGGAGAAGGGATGACACTAAAGTGTTCATGAAAGTTGGAGATTCTGACAAGTTGTTCCCTGCCATGGTGAAGGAGGAACACTACTCCTGCTGCAGTGAACCAGGAGTGAAGTATTTGTGGCATTTCACTCCAGAGAAAGATGACATCAGGAAACCAGCTGAGATAGTGGCAGATAACATTGTGAACTGGCTCAGAGAGAGGAACGTAGACAAGACCCTGCAGGCCATTGGAGGGGACAGCACCAACACGAACACAGGGTGGCAAGGGGGGGTCATACAGTGGATAGAGCGGAAGATTGGGCTGGTCTGGATTGTTTGTGACCTGCACACCAACGAGTTGCCACTCAGACATCTGATCCAGGAGCTGGATGGCAAGACTCTTTCAAACAACAGATGGTCTGGTCCTCTTGGCAAGATGCTGGACTCTGCCACTGAGTTAGAAATAAATCCGAGCTTTGAAAAAATCACAGTTGGCCCTCCACTCGTTGAGCTTGCACATACTGTCATTGACGACCTGAGTACTGACCAGCACTATGGTTACATGATTTGCAGTGCCATCAAAACTGAGGTCATGCCTGATAGACTTGCTTACCTGCAGATAGGTCCAGTCTCACATTTTCGGTGGCTCACAACGGCTCTCAGGTTCTGCAGAATTTGGGTCGCTCATCATAAACTGAAAGGGAACCAGCTTCACAACCTGAGACTTATTGTCCAATTCATCGTGAGTGTCTACTTGCCAAATTGGTTCAACACCAAGGTCAAGTCATCGTTCTCCGAAGGTCCGAGGCATGATCTCTTCCAGCTTGAGCTCCTGAGGAGTCAGCCAAGGAAGGTTGTTCAGATTGTGGAGCAGACTGTGAGGAGATCTTCCTGGTATGCTCATCCCGAGGCAGTTCTGCAGACAATGCTCTGCAGTAAGGATGAGGAGGAGAGAAGAGTGGCAGTCAAAAAGATCTTGGATATGAGACTTATGAGAGGATCTGGGCATGACGAATCAGTTGGTGACGATTCCTTCAGGGTCAGGAAGACTCCTGAAGTCAATCTAGGTGCCAAGACCCTCACTGATCCCATAGATCTGGATAACATCCAGGCTGGCAGTGAGCCCCCCTCTTACCTGCAGCCTCACCAATTTTCAAGTCAGAGCTTTCCTGGACAACCCCATGCATGTCCCTGCCTGGCCCTCGCACACCCAGAGTATAGAGCGCTGTGTACAGCCAGTGAGCAGGGCCAGCAGTCACGTGTACAGCCAGGAGAGGAGGGAAGGCTACATCCGAGCTCAGGTGGTCAGCAGGGAGGTGATGAGTAGAAACAGAAGCAAGAAAGACATGTTTTCTATGGTGTGCAGCAACACCGGGTCGTAGTAGTAAAACCGGTTTTTGTATTTGATGATTTTGTTTTCTAAAGGAATATTAAATTTAATAAATGTGTCAAGATCATTCGTTTCACTATTCTGGATCATTTTCATCCTAATAAATTAACCTGATACATTTACTTTACTTTAAATAAGCTATTTAGTGGTGTTGGTAAAAGGGTGGGAATACTGAATTTTCATAAGATTTCAAGTTAAAATATACCTAGCAAAAAATGAAAACTTTTCATATCTGAAGATATCACATGATTCTGCACATAGAACTACGTCATTAATACCATGGGCCGATTTTTCAAACTCCAAAAAAAAAAAATTCGCCTCCGTATGACACACCCTAAATGCCCATGCTCTGGTGAATCCGCAGAACATTCTTCTTCCGCCACTGCACATCAAGCTCGGTCTGTTCAAAAACTTTGTAAAAGCACTGGACAAAAAAAGCCAGGCTTTCAATTTTCTGAAAGAAAAATTTCCAAAGGTCAGTGAGGCAAAGCTGAATGCAGGAATTTTTGATGGCCCTCAGATCAGAGAGCTTTTCAACGATCCCAAGTTTGATTGCAGCATGGATGTAAATGAGAAGAAAGCCTGGCATGCCTTGAAGTCTATTGTCTCCATTTTTCTTGGCAACTACAGAAGTCCAGAGTATGGACGAGTTGTTGAGGACCTACTTCTGAGCTACAAAGTTCTTGGTGCACGCATGTCCATCAAGATGCACTTCCTCAACTCCCACTTGGACTACTTTCCAGAGAACTGTGGTGATGTGAGTGAGGAACAAGGAGAACGCTTCCATCAAGATATCCGTGTAACGGAGGAGCGGTACCAGGGTCGCTGGTATATCAACATGCTCGCCGACTACTGTTGGTGTCTGAAACGGGCCGCCCTAGACACCAACCACCAAAGAAATTCTCTGCGACAGCCATTTATGCATGTCTAACTGTAAAGGCATCTATGTAGTTGACATATTTTGGTCCTATGTGTTGTTGTTACATTTCTAATGGTATATTTTGCATAAAAATTTTGACATCATATTTAAGAATTTCGATTTTTTCCTAATTCCCATAGCATAAAAATCTGATCTGATTGGGCAAAATGAATGGCATTTTTGGCATCAGCACGCAAAATACATAAAGAATCAGCTAAGAAACCCCGCACCTCATGATTTTTTTTTCAAATGCAACCCAGTGTTATAGAAAGCTGAATATTTTGTTAAGGGATTTATGGTACTTTATTATACACAACAAAAACTCGCATCCTTTGTCTACCCTTTTATAGTCCGATTGTCTTTGTTTCTTTTTTTTGTTGCCTGTTGGGATCTGGGTAACAAATGGCCACCTTGACAGGACTCGACCTTAAGTACCATATTCCTTCCTCCCTTGTAACTCCTTGTTAATTATTCCTCCCAGTCACTTCTGTTCACAAATGCTTTACGGTGGTTTAAAGTTTCCTTCATATGTGTGTGCATATATTGGTATTATCGTACAGTAAGAGTGACAGACGTAGGATATTAGGTTCCAAGTGTCATAAGGCTTGCCTGTTCTTACACGTGGCAGTTGTGTAGTAAGTCTTATCGAGTGTAGGGAAGAATCCGGATCTGTTTAATGCTGTACCCTCGCTCCAGAGTAGGCTGTTCCATAGTCACTAGTTTAGGGTGAAGTGATATCTTGGGATGCCCCTCTCTACCAGAACCCCATAATTATAAAGCCTCAATTATTGTTCTTCTCATTATCTCATTCGGGGTCAAATCATAAAATAACTCAAGGGTTGTTAATCCGGATCTTTATATAAATGCCGTAATACGCCCTTCCTCTTTCGAGTCTCTTATCCTCATTTAAGGATCTTATCAGAAGAACAATATTCATAAGAGTAATTTCCCTAGGAATAACTTGGTTAGTTTCCGGGACTTTCTGGTTATCCACTGCCGTGATATTTTCTAAGGTAATCCACTTATCTTATCTTTTGACCATTAGTTAATTTATCCTAGTTTTCTTAACAATGGCCACCTTAAGTTTTGATCTCCAGGATTTTATTGAAAATCTTTCCGTAGCTAAATTACGTGTTAATATCCTGAAGAAAGAATGGAAAGAAATAGCCAACTATTACAATATCCCATTTTCGCAGCAACTGACTAAGGAAATGTTAAAAAATCATGTAATTGAAATGTTGGTTCAAAAAAAAGTTAAAAGAATCTGCTGTTGACCGATTAACGTCCATGTCCAAGAAACTTCAACCACTATCCACCACCCCTCCTCACTCAGAAGTTGCCTCAGGTCTGGCTAGCCCTCAATAAAAAGCACAAAGAATAGACGCCTTGGAACTAGAACGAGCTAGGTTCGAGTTCCAAATCAAAATGAAAGAACTCGAGTTGGAACAGGCCAAGTTGGAGCAAAAGTTGGAGCATGAGGGAAGGTTGGAACAGGCCAAGTTGCAGCAGGAGGTTAGACTGAAGGAACTACAGGTGAGAGAGATAGAAGTCACCTTAACATCGGAGTTTAAATCAAAAGAAGTGGCATTAAAAGAGAAACTAGCTGCTTTTAACCCTGCTAATGCTTCTTCCCTTGTTCCTGGGTTTGATGAATCCGATATGGACGGGTCATTTAGGACTTTTGAGAAAATAGCCGGGAAGAATGAGTGGCCAAAAGACCAGTGGGTGTCAGTGTTAGTTCCTAAGTTATGTGGTAAGGCTCGTAGAGTTTATAACTGTTTAGACCAGACTGATGACTATGATAACGTAAAAAAGAATATCCTCACCTCTTACGCTATCACGCCAGATGGATACCGGCAGAAGTTTCGTAAACTAACCAAACCATTTTCACACACCTTTGTTGAGTTTGCTCAAGAAAAGCTTAGGTATTTTAATAAGTGGTTAGAGGCTACAGAGACCTCCACATTTCAGGATTTGTTAAATTTGGTAGTCCTGGAGGAGTGGAAGAGCAAGATACCGTTTCACATCTTGAAGCATGTGGAGGAGCGTGGAGAGGTTAATTTAGGGCGTGCGGCTGAGCTGGCTGATGTGTACGCCTTGCTGGTGGAGTCACTGGGCAGTAGAGAACGTGGTACTTCCCGACATGTTAGGTCCTCCTCTGATGACAACTTTGGGGGCGTGAGTGGTAGGTCGAAGGGTCCCACACCTACCCCCCCCCCCCCCATCCCTGATGCAACCAAGTTTACTTGTTCTTACTGTAAAAACCCAGGCCATACGATCCAGACTTGTAAACACCCAAAGTGTCGAATTGCTAGAAGTAGTTCCCTGGATCCCAAATCCAAACCAATAGCAACCACCAATGTGGAAAGGCCCCATCAGGATCTCTTCTCTTCATTCACCTATGAGGGAAAAATTTCAATCATGGAGGGGTCTCGTTCTTTCCCTATTCGTATACTACGTGATACGGGCGCAACACAATCTATCCTTCTGTTTCACGTCATTCCTGATATATCTACCGCATTTACTAATGAGTGTTCTAATTTCAGATCTCTCATCCCATTCTCCCTATCCTTTAGCTAAAGTGCACCTCCAATGTCCCTTGATTACTGGGGAAGATCCAATGCCTGTGAGCGGCATTCATTTATTATTGGGTAATGACTTGGTAGGAGATCTAGTGGTTCCCAACATAAAGACAGTCGACTCTCCCTTACCTGTCAACTCCACCACTGACCTTGAAGAAACTAATCCTCACCTTTTCCCATCTTGTGCTGTCACCCGGTCACAGAGTGTGCGAATTAGGCCCTCTTCATCTAAAAACACCTCCAATATCTTCCTACCCACAGAAGATCTGTACAATAAGTCCATTAGTAAAGATGAGCTCATTAAAGCCCAACAATCTGATCCATATTTGTTCAAACAGGTGATGAAAGACCTCAGTGTGGACCATTGTACATCTTCGGCTTACCACCCACAATCCCAAGGCTGCTTGGAACGGTTCCATCAAAACTTTCAAATCAATGCTAATAAACTATCTCCCCTCAACTATATTGTCCTAAGTCCATACTCCTGATCGCCGAAAAGATTCACAACTTGTTCACATTAATCTCATGAAACTTTACCATTCCAGGCAGTCAGAGGAAGACATCCCAGAGGCTATAAGCTTACCTGTATTGCATACGGTTTTGTCAGGGCCGGAGCCGGAGACAGATGACATGGACCTATTGGAGAAGTTAGACTTCCCTCTACTTAAAGAAAACCCTGCTAACAGTCACATACTCAACGACTTGGATGAGTATTTTTCTGTTCTCAATCCATCTCAAGCAAAAGATCTCACCAAGTTATTATCAACATTTCCTAAAGTCACGTCAGACCTCCCAGGGTTTTGCAATATACTTAAACATGATATTAAGCTAATCTCAGATGATGTACAACCCATTAGGCAATCAGCCTATCTACTAAATCCACAAAAAAGAGAGATTATGAAAAAGGAGGTAGATTTTTTGTTAAAAAATAATTAGCTGAGCCTAGTACCTCCCCCTGGGCTTCACCTTGCCTTCTGATTCCAAAACCCGTTAGCACTTTTCGTTTCTGTACCGATTATCGTAAAGTGAACCAGGTCACTGTCTCAGACTCCTACCCTTTACCTTTGATTGAAGATATAATAGACAGCATAGGCTGTGCCAAATTTATATCTACCGTGGACCTGTTGAAAGAATATTATCAAGTGGGACTCACGGATAGGGCAAAAATAATCTCGGCATTTATAACTCCATTTGGTCTTTTTCAATATTTGGTTATGGCGTTTGGCTTTTCTAATGCTCCGGCCACATTCCAGAGGGCCATCAATTACCTATTTCAGGACCTAGGTGGGACGTTCGCCTACCTGGATGACCTGGTGGTGGTGTCGGACGGCTGGGACGAACATCTGGTGTGTTTGGAGATACTGTTTGCACGACTGCAAGAGACTGGATTCACCATAAACCTGGCTAAATCTGCTTTTGGCCGGGCTTTACGAAACAAAATTAATTGTACGAGACCCGTGGAAGGATAGCGTCTGTGACTGGGATGAATGAGACACACTGTAAGATTTACACTTATATTCCCTCCAACACTACAAACACAATCAAATAGTGGTGCACCAATATGCTCACTTCTTAACCTGAACTTAAAATTCTACTCTGGGGAATAAAAGTTATACATGATGTTGAAATTATTAGAACCTCAGGCAATGCCTCATTAGAAGATATTAAGTTTAAAGTATTAAGAAATGTTGTTTGCACACATGAACCAGGCCTTAAGGGCTTTCAACAAAATATCAATCACTGAGAAAATGGTATTAAAAAAATAAGAAATTGATGACTCTACAATGAATATGTCTTAAGGGCACTTACCAAAATTATATCCAGCACTGAGAAAATGGTATAAAAATCAGAGCTTATTAACTCCACCCTGAATAGGCCTTCAGGGCGCTCAACAAAATTATATTACCGCAACAGATACACACCTCCTAACCTAATTTAAACACTACTCTGGGAAATAAAGGTTATACCTGAGATTGAGATTATAAAGAAATATTAAATGCACACAGCATACATTAGTATCTGAAAAAATAGTATTAACTACACACAAAAATATTGTTACTATTATTAAGAAGTTACTGAGTCCACCAATACCCGTGAACCATGCTTCCTAACCTAACACACACACAGATTCCACCTGCACTCCGTAGTCGTTTAAGGCACAACCAACAGGCACCCGTAGTTTAAGGCCCAAATCAGCCTTTCTCCACCTTGGAAAGTGTACCTCTAAACTCCACTGACTCTTGGCCCCAGTGTGCGGCCCTGTATCACTCAGCTGGCTTCACTTTACCCCCAGTACATCCATGAAGCGGAAGGGAGTGAGCCAATCAGGCCTTGTACATTTGAGAGAAGCTTTGGCTTCCCGTTAGCAAGAGGGTTTCACTAAGGTGCTTGAGATATGTGGTATTATGAGCCGAGGTAGAGGAGAGATGATGACCCCAACGATCGTCCCGTCGTCAGCTGGGCACCCAGACGGCTAGATTCCCTCAAAAGATCCTTTGATACCCGGCTAAACAGTGACAGGCCTACACTGATCGGTCCAATGGCGACAATCGCCACCCTCAATCATCAACGGCAGTCTCAAACGGCAGTCAATCTCTCGCAGTCAAGTGGGTTCTGGCGGAAACCCTGAAATGAACTCACTGTTAGTTCTAGTTTACTTTATCACTGCCCTTTCTAAACCCTGTCTGAGATTGAATGAGACTTACTTGCTATACTGCAATAGCGCAACACAGGTGACTAGACCACGTGACTATTTCTGTGACGGAGGCGCAGGGACGTCTTGTTTGTCTGAATGCTTCCCCGTGACTGAGAGAGAGCCCGCCTCGTGTCCTCTCAAGGCGTTAGCTTAGGCCTACGTGACATATTTTCCGCCTAACTAACAACTCCTTGGGACACCCGTAATATTATTCAGACTGATAAACGATCTATAATAATTCCAAATTCAATAATAGTCCCTTAACTTCATGAATCGCATCATTATTAATTCGGCAAATTACATTTAATATCGTATAGGCCTAGTTCCACAACACTCTCGCTATGTGCGGGGAGCGCTGTCTTCCCTCAGACGCGCTTGAACTCTCAGTATCGAAAGCTAAGGTGCTCCGTTGTTTCCATTTTCCCGTGTGATTTTATCAAGATAAATATATATATAATATATATATATACTTCATTTTTAGTCCATTTAACACGCGGACTTTGAACATATAATCAACGACCTCACCAGCAAGGAATCGAACCGTCGACCTACTGGGTGTGACTAGGGAACGCTTACCGGCTAGGCCACAAGGACACTAAAAGCAGTTCTAGACTCTGTTATATTTCACACAAAGCCTGTTCATCGAGCTGATGGCGCCGTGAACCTCATTGGGAAACTGCCCGTGCCTCGTATGTGGTGTCAGTAGCATTTTACCGAATCCAACTGGTATGAAACGCGAGGTACATATATATACTTCATTTTTAGTCCATTTAACACGCGGACTTTGAACATATAATCAACGACCTCACCAGCAAGGAATCGAACCCTCGACCTACTGGGTGTGACTAGGGAACGCTTACCGGCTAGGCCACAAGGACACTAAAAGCAGTTCTAGACTCTGTTATATTTCACACAAAGCCTGTTCATCGAGCTGATGGCGCCGTGAACCTCATTGGGAAACTGCCGTGCCTCGTATGTGGTGTCAGTAGCATTTTACCGAATCCAGCTGGTATGAAACGCGAGGTACATATATATACTTCATTTTTAGTCCATTTAACACGCGGACTTTGAACATATAATCAACGACCTCACCAGCAGGCTTTGTGTGAAATATAACAGAGTCTAGAACTGCTTTTAGTGTCCTTGTGGCCTAGCCGGTAAGCGTTCCCTAGTCACACCCAGTAGGTCGAGGGTTCGATTCCTTGCTGGTGAGGTCGTTGATTATATGTTCAATGTCCGCGTGTTAAATGGACTAAAACTGAAGTATATATATGTACCTCGCGTTTCATACCAGTTGGATTCGGTAAAATGCTACTGACACCACATACGAGGCACGGGCAGTTTCCCAATGAGGTTCACGGCGCCATCAGCTCGATGAACAGGCTTTGTGTGAAATATAACAGAGTCTAGAACTGCTTTTAGTGTCCTTGTGGCCTAGCCGGTAAGCGTTCCCTAGTCACACCCAGTAGGTCGAGGGTTCGATTCCTTGCTGGTGAGGTCGTTGATTATATGTTCAAAGTCCGCGTGTTAAATGGACTAAAAATGAAGTATATATATGTACCTCGCGTTTCATACCAGCTGGATTCGGTAAAATGCTACTGACACCACATACGAGGCACGGGCAGTTTCCCAATGAGGTTCACGGCGCCATCAGCTCGATGAACAGGCTTTGTGTGAAATATAACAGAGTCTAGAACTGCTTTTAGTGTCCTTGTGGCCTAGCCGGTAAGCGTTCCCTAGTCACACCCAGTAGGTCGAGGGTTCGATTCCTTGCTGGTGAGGTCGTTGATTATATGTTCAAAGTCCGCGTGTTAAATGGACTAAAAATGAAGTATATATATATATATATATTAGGGTGTGTCATAGGAGGGAAGATCAGCTAAAACTAATGGCCCATCACTTTTTTGGTAGATTTTAGTGTATATAAACAGAAAATAATTTCAGTTTCAATATTTTGCAACCTTTTGCTAGGTAAATTTTAGCGTGAAATTTATCGAAAATCTAACGTACAGCTGCATTAGTGCATTACAATTAAATAGTGAATATTGCTTTCTGACTTCATTCTTTAACAACCCAACTAACAAAATTTTTTCTGTTTCAGAGTCTAATGCATTTATAAGTTGATAATATTTGCGATGGCTGCTTGTGTCAGGACGAGAAACCAAAAATCCAGCCATCTCAGTCACTATCTTGGGTCTGGGAGAGAGCTACTGAAGTCGGAGTTGCCTACATTGAGAGATGCTTTGAGATACGGTGTTTTAATCAGGCAAATCAGTGAAAAGAACCAAAGAACTTACACAAACAAAGACATTGCCAGTGATATGACCAAAGCTGTCTTGGCACAGTACACTCTGGCTAACGCTCAGTTCAAGCCTCCAGTCATAACAAGTCAGAAGAAGATTAGTGAGAGACTGCTAGCCAGTTGGGAAAAGGCAAGAGATATCTCTCTTGGGAGAGGAAAACTTGCAGTTAAGGACAGCTTTGCCAAGCAACTGGACCAGTTATTTGACATAATTACTTGCAAGTGCCCAATTGTTCTCTGTCCTGAGTTTGGATGCGATCGTGACTGTAAATCCGAGGCCCACATCTCCTGTATTTGCAAGCGTGAACTGAAGATTCCTGTGATCGAACTGGCATTTGTCAAAGCACAGAGAGAGAAGACTGGCAGTATAGGGGCTCTCATGATTTCTAGCCAAGATATTCCGGAGTCCAAGAGACAGGAGGCTGCCACAGAGAGACAGAAGAGGAGAAGAGTTGCCGAGGAAAAGAGACTTGAGAAGGCCCAGGGTGAGGTAAAAAAGGCCGATGATTTGAGTCAAGCTGATTCAGAGTTTAATGACTTCCCCATGGCTGATCCGAGTGCTGACCAGGAGAATGGTGACTTTGTCCCTAACCCAGAAAATAATGATCCCAAACCTTCCAGGCATAAGATTCGAAATAGGAAAGATATCCCGAGCATAGCTCTGGCCAGCATGCGACACCACACTGGTCTCAGAGAAACTGCAGAGATAGCAACAGCTGCCTGGATTGACGGTGGTTTGATAACACCTGATGATGTTCACCTGGTGATAGATCATAACAAAGTAAGGAGAGCTCAGGAGAAACTTGTCAGTAACCTAGAAGAGGAGTTTGATAAGGGGATAAGAGAAAATGGAATCAATTGTTTGTTCTTTGATGGGAGAAGGGATGACACTAAAGTGTTCATGAAAGTTGGAGATTCTGACAAGTTGTTCCCTGCCATGGTGAAGGAGGAACACTACTCCTGCTGCAGTGAACCAGGAGGGAAGTATTTGTGGCATTTCACTCCAGAGAAAGATGACATCAGGAAACCAGCTGAGATAGTGGCAGATAACATTGTGAACTGGCTCAGAGAGAGGAACGTAGACCAGACCCTGCAGGCCATTGGAGGGGACAGCACCAACACGAACACAGGGTGGCAAGGGAGGGTCATACAGTGGATAGAGCGGAAGATTGGGAGGAAGCTGGTCTGGATTGTTTGTGACCTCCACACCAACGAGTTGCCACTCAGACATCTGATCCAGGAGCTGGATGGCAAGACTCTTTCAAACAACAGATGGTCTGGTCCTCTTGGCAAGATGCTGGACTCTGCCACTGAGTTAGAAATAAATCCGAGCTTTGAAAAAATCACAGTTGGCCCTCCACTCGTTGAGCTTGCACATACTGTCATTGACGACCTGAGTACTGACCAGTACTATGGTTACATGATTTGCAGTGCCATCAAAACTGGGGTCATGCCTGATAGACTTGCTTACCTGCAGATAGGTCCAGTCTCACATCCTAGGTGGCTCACAACGGCTCTCAGGTTCTGCAGAATTTGGGTCGCTCATCATAAACTGAAAGGGAACCAGCTTCACAACCTGAGACTTATTGTCCAATTCATCGTGAGTGTCTACTTGCCAAATTGGTTCAACACCAAGGTCAAGTCATCGTTTTCCGAAGGTCCGAGGCATGTTCTCTTCCAGCTTGAGCTCCTGAGGAGTCAGCCAAGGAAGGTTGTTCAGATTGTGGAGCAGACTGTGAGGAGATCTTCCTGGTATGCTCATCCCGAGGCAGTTCTGCAGACAATGCTCTGCAGTAAGGATGAGGAGGAGAGAAGAGTGGCAGTCAAAAAGATCTTGGATATGAGACTTATGAGAGGATCTGGGCATGACGAATCAGTTGGTGACGATTCCTTCAGGGTCAGGAAGACTCCTGAAGTCAATCTAGGTGCCAAGACCCTCACTGATCTCATAGATCTGGATAACATCCAGGCTGGCAGTGAGCCCCCTCTTACCTGCAGCCTCACCAATGTTCAAGTCAGAGCTTTCCTGGACAACCCCATGCATGTCCCTGCCTGGCCCTCGCACACCCAGAGTATAGAGCGTTGTGTACAGCAAGTGAGCGAGGCCAGCAGTCACGTGTACAGCCAGGAGAGGAGGGAAGGCTACATCCGCGCTCAGGTGGTCAGCAGGGAGGTGATGAGTAGAAACAGAAGCAAGAAAGACATGTTCTCTATGGTGTGCAGCAACACCGGGTCGTAGTAGTAAAACCGGTTTTTGTATTTGATGATTTTGTTTTCTACAGGAATATTAAATTTAATAAATGTGTCAAGATGATTCGTTTCACTATTCTGGATCATTTTCATCCTAATAAATTAACCTGATACATTTACTTTACTTTAAATAAGCTATTTAGTGGTGTTGGTAAAAGGGTGGGAATACTGAATTTTCATAAGATTTCAAGTTAAAATATATCTAGCAAAAAATGAAAACTTTTCAAATCTGAAGATATCATATGATTCTGCACATAGAACTACATCATTAATACCCAGGGCCGATTTTTCAAACTCAAAAAAAAAAATTCGCCTCCGTATGACACACCCTAATATATATATATATATATATATATATATATATATATATATATATATATATATATATATATATATATATATAAATATATATATATATATATATATATATATATATATATTTATATATATATGTATATATATATATATATATATATATATATATATATATATACATATATATATATATATATATATATATATATATATATATATATATATACATATATATATATATATATATATATATATATATATATATATATATATTTATATATATATATATAAATATATATATATATATATACATATATATATATATATATATATATATATATATATATATATATATATATATATATATATATATATATATATATATATAATTATACTGTATATATATATAATTATATACGTATAATTATAAATATATAAAAATATATATGCAAGTAAATCACTGTATGTGAGCGTGATCCAAGTATGTGATGATAACAACAAGAAAACACAAGGTTCCCAAACATTTTTTTGTAATTCGCATCTGTACTCACCCCTGAAGATGTGCATTACACAAAAGCGTTTGGGAACTTCGTGTTTTCTTGTTTCCTTGTGGTTATCAGCATATATATATATATATATATATATTATATATATATATATATATATATATATATATATATATATATATATATATATATATATATATATATGCAAGTAAATCACTGTAGGTGCGCGTGATCTAGGTATATGCTGATAACCACCAGGAAAGAAGAAAACACGAAGTTCCCAAGCGCTTTCGTGTAATTCACATCTTCAGGGGTGAGTACAGACTAGAGAGAGTAATGCAAAACAAGATGAATATATACAGAGGAGGGTGAGACCAGGTCCACAATGGTCAGGTAATTAGGTAATGACCCTACTAATCTTTAAATGGCACACAACGGTTGGTGGTTGGGTCAGATGGGACAGTGACCCGCCCTCTCACCTGATCACAAATCTTCTTAATTACAAAGTTGTCCAGCTTGTACATGCCGTTACTCAAATTCATGTTGAATGCTTCGGTATGTTTAATAAGACTAGATTCTATGATGTTCCTACTATCAATTGAATTACATGGTAATATTGAGGAGGCATTATCCCAGTCAATGCAATGCTTGTTATCCCTCAAATGAACAAACAGAGCATTGGATTCCTGGCCTGTCCTAACGCTGTATTTGTGTTGTTTAATTCTAGTTACAAGATCTTTACCTGTCTGGCCTAAGTAAAACATATTACATTCCTTGCAAGGAACTATATAAATGCAACCAATTGTGTTGTTGGGGGGAGTTCTTGATTAACATTTGTTTAACAGTGCATGAGTTTTTAAATGCCACATGGAACGTTTTTAAGGTCACCCTGTATATTTAAGCCTCTCTCTGTCTATGTAATCCAGTTGCCTCTGAAGATGTCTTGAATAAAGACGAAAGCTAAGGTACTCCGTTGTTTCCATTCTCCCGTGTGATTTTATCAAGATATATATATATATATATATATATATATATATATATATATATATATATATATATATATATATACATATCCATATATATATATATATATATATATATATATATATATATATATATATATATATATATTATATATATATATATATATATGTATATATATATATATATATATATATATATATATATATATATATATATATATATATATATATATATATATATATATATATACTAGCAGATTCGCCGCCCTCCGGGCGGCCCATCCACTAGGCAACTGTAGGACGCCACCCTCCGGGAGGCTCCACATTGTCTCACTGTTCAGTCCGTAAAACTTCTTCTTCCTTTAATAGTTCATTAACAGTGTATGTAAGTTTCACCATGTTTTTCACTACAACGGTACAGCAGAGTATATTTTTTGCATTAACTGTTATTATTTTATTGTCTAATCATCACTACATATAACACCACCCATCATCACTACATATAACATCATCCATCATCACTACATATAACACCATTCATCATCACTACATATAACACCATCCATCATCACTACATATAACAACATCCATCATCACTACATATAACATCATCCATCATCACTACATATAACATCATCCATCATCACTACATATAATACCATCCATCTTCACTACAGATCCGTAAAGTAGTTTCCGAGATTCTCGTGCGGATACACACGGTAGGACGCCACCCTCCGGGAAGCTCCACATTTTCTCACTGGTCACTCCCAAAAACTTATTCTTCCATCAATTTTTCATTAACGGTGTATGTAAGTTCCACTACAACGGTACACCAAAGGATATTTTTTTAGCATTAAACTGTTATTTTTTTTATTGTCTAAATCATCACTACATATAACACCATCCATCATCACTACATATAACACCATCCATCATCACTACATATATCATCATCCATCATCACTACATATAACACCATCCATCATCACTACATATAACATCATCCATCATCACTACATATAACAACATCTATCATCACTACATATAACACCATCCATCATCACTACAGATCGGTAAAGTAGTTTCAGAGACTCTCGTGCGGACACACACACAAACACACAAACACGCACGGAAGGACGCCACCTTCCGGGAGGCTCCACATTGTCTCACTGTAGTGCATTAGGGTAGACACCATTTTTGGTTTTGCCATTAGCAGCAAGTATGTATAGTTTTTTGCCAGTTCCCACTCTGGAGCATCCAACAGAGAACTGTCCATGAGAGAAGCAAGGAAACACCAGTTTTAGGCCAACCATGTTTAGACTCCGTCCCTGCCTTTTGTAGATGGACATGGTAAAGCTCACTTTAACCGGGAACTCAAGTTGCTTGAACTCAAATGCCAGGTCAGTGGTGATAAGAGGTATCCTTAGTATAAACACGTCCTCTCCTTTAGCCCCGCTTGTGGTAGAAGCGGTACCGCTCTTGCCTGGCAAGCAAGATGTCACGGGTTCGATTCCCGGGCAGTCGGAAGTTGTTTGGACACTCTTCCTAGCCCCCTTGATCCCTGTTCACCTAGCAGTAAAGTAGGTACCTGTTGTAAATCGAAAGGTTGCGAATTCATATTCAGGGAAAATTGTTGGAGCTTCTAATCTTGGAACTAACACAATCCGAGGAGTTGTGACCCGAGGATCACACACCAAACACAGACAAAAACCAAATACGTGCGCTATGTGCTAACCAAATAAACGCAGTCTTGTAAAGCCACGGCACTATCTCTCCCTCTACAATTCCCTTCCTAACCTCCTGCTCCTTCTTCTGTCATCTTCCCTGCTCTGCCTTTCCCTACCAACATTTTTTGGAGCTTCTAATCTTAGAAATTAGCTTTTCCTGTCAGTATTGTAGCTTCCAGTACATGTGGCATCATGTTCTTCACCACCAGTCTTGTGCCATTGCAGAGGATTGGTGGTTCAAGATTTCTTAAGAGCATTATAGGAGTTTCAATCTTGAGATTGAGGTGGTGAGGAAGCATTCCAGTGGGCTCCAAAGAATTAAGGAATTCTGCAGAGTACTGGACTGCTTGATCCTGGTCGATTACTGTATCAACAGACTTGAATGAGGTCTCACTGCCTGGAAGCTGTCTGAGTTGAGTCATGTTGATTTCAGCCACTGTTTCATTCTTTGGTGCCAGAATTGCGCGTTCACGCAGCCACTTGTGATCCTTGTAGTGGTGGATAATGTTTGGGTAGACCATGTTAGTGAGCTCAGTTGAGGACTTTACAGCATTTCCACATCCTCATCCTTGAGGAATGATTATTTGTCCTTCTGAATCAACAGGGAAAGTTCCATTCCCAATCTGTAGCAGAAGGTTTGCAAACCGTCCAGCATCCTGATCTCTTTGTAGATATATGTACTCTCATGTTTGTGGTTAGGGTGAGTGTCTGAACACTTCTCCAAAGGTATGATACCTTGAGGCACGCATTCAGTTCATCAGCTAGAGTGCTTCGAGAAATGACAGGTAGGGTCTGGCGAAAGTCTCCACCAGTGACCATTGTAATGCCATGGTAGGACGCCACCCTCCGGGAGGCTCCACATTGTCTCACTGTAGTGCATTAGGGTAGACCACATTTTTGGTTTTGCCATTAGCAGCAAGCATGTAAAGATTTTTTTAAAATAAAACAGTTATTATTTTATTGTCTAATCATCACTACATATAATACCACCCATCATCACTACATATAACATCATCCATCATCACTACATATAACATCATCCATCATCACTACATATAACACCATCCATCATCACTACTTATAACACCATCCATCATCACTACACACATACACACAAACAAACACACAGACAGACATACTTCTTTGTTATATATATATATATATATATATATATATATATATATATATATATATATATATATATATATATATGCTGATAACCACCAGGAAAGAAGAGACGTAAATACCAATAATAGCGATACTTAGTCATTCAAGGTCGACTGAGTGATGGTGGCGCTGCCCGCACGTAGTGAGAGCTTCTGGAACTGCACCCATATAATATTAAGTATACTCTGGCGAATTAATATGGACGTGAATCATGAAATTAAGTGACAGTTATTAAATTAAAAATTATTATAGATCGTTTCTCAGTCTAAATATGTTACGTATGCCCCAATTAAGCTATTACTTGTGCGAAAAATAGGTCCCTAGCCAGGGACCACGCGTTGGGGCACGCCAGGCTTCAGTTGCGTTGCGTAGAGGCGTTCTAACAGACAGGGGGTATGCGCGTCCAGGAAAACGACCACATGGTCTGGTCTCCTTTGTGTACAACATCAGTATTAACAAGTAAGTTTTATTCGATCTCAGACAGGGATTAGATAGGGCGGAGGAGAAGTTAACAATAGCTAACAGAGGGTATATTTCAGGAATTCTGTAGAGCCCACTCCGTCTGAGCCCACGGGTTCTTGAGCTGTCTTGAGCCCACGCAGTTGAGTGAGCAGTTTGAGGGTTGGAGCGGAGCCACCTGTCTTTGTGAACATCTAACAACGTGGGACCATCGTCCTCCCCGGTTGACGATCGTTTGAGGTCACCAGATCTCCTCCACCTCGGTTCACAGTACCACATATCTTCAGGCAGTTTAACGAAAACCTCTTACTAACGGGAAAATAGAACCCCCCTCAGCTGGACAGGTTTCAGTGGCTGACAGGCTCCCACTCTCTTCCGTTTCATGGATGTACTGAGTGTAAACTGAGGCTATCTGAGTGAATGAACGGTCACACAGTGAGACCAGGAGTCTAGTGGGTACTAAGAGAAACATTTTGTCCCCTTAGTATGGGTGTATGTTGAATTTGTGTGGTGCATGTTACTGGAAATAATGTAAGGTGTGTTTAGAATTTCCTTTAGTCCAGGTGCGGGAACATCGCTCCACACGGTTGATTTTTCACACGTGAGACGTAAGAAATCATTTTCAAAGTTGTGAAGGGCTTGTTAGTGCCTTAAGAAAAATTCGGGTGTATGCGGAAGCTATGTGTGAGGTTAAGGAGCATGTTTCACGGGTATTGGTGGAGAAAACATTCATGTCTCTTCGGTTTTAGAAAAAATACTGACAAAATTAAAACCAGGGAACACCCGCATGCCTGATGGGTCATGAGTGATTTTCTCGGGTTTTTTGTAAAATGCCGGCCTCCTTGGTTGGTTAGTAGTTACACCCTTCGGGTTATTTGGCCAGTTGGGATTGTAGTAGTTGTGGGTCATTCCAGACAGGCGATGATTGATCTGTGTGTGTAGCTAATATTTTTTACTATGTTTTACCGGTTCTCAGGGACTGATATTACTTTGTTAAGTGCCCTTAAGGCCTATTCATGTTTCATGCCATTTCCCCAGAGCTTGATAGTACATGTATTGTTTTCTAATGTTTATGTGCCACTAAGTGATGTCAGATAACGAGGGAACTGTTGTCAGATGAGGTTCCTCCTTTCTGTTGTAAGTAATACTGTTTCTTTAATCTTCCTTTAATGCATTTAATATTTCTTAATAATTTTGATATCATGTATAACTTATGTTCCCCAGTGTAGTGATTTAAGCCAGGCTAAGAGGTGCGCATATGTTAGTGTACCATTATTGATTGTGGTTGTAATGTTGGAGGGAATAGAAGTGTCAAGTTTTACAGAGCGTCTCACTAACCTCAATCACAGGTGCTATCTTTCCGCGGGTCACGGAGAACATTTTCAGTTAATTGTGTTTGTTCTAGTCTCTATGAAATATACAATAATTGTTTAGTTTGTTGGAAAACAGATAAGTGTAAATAAAACCATGAGCTGCCTTTTTCTTGACACGTCCTTAAATCAGAACTTTCTCCTAACTTCACCAACATCTCTTGGTACTTGAGCCACAAAATTCACCCTACTTAAAACGGAGTCCCATGCGTCATTTCTCACTTTGGCGGTGTTTTGTTGTCCAATTTCCTCAAGAAAAAATACTGACACTTCTTCATAGCTAAAACCTGATTATTAATATCGTGCCCTCAGCCAGCTGATATATTTAACTTGGGACAAGTCGGTATTTTTTTAAAGCGTAACTGTGATCGGCCGACTGGTCTGCAGGAAGACTCCCTCTCATTGTTCACTTTTGGGTTGCAATACCGGAACAATAACGCAAAATAGTTTGGGTATGAGGGGCTTACATTATTGTTAACAGTTTGTACGCTTGAATGCCGTAAGTCGGTTACAACATCGATGAGTGTGTAACTTGGGAGTTTTAAGTATCCGGGCTTAGGGATGTCTAGTAATTATTCTTACCTGCAGCCCAGTCCATTCTCTGGTAATGTTCTGATGGCTGTCCTACACACAAACAAGAAACAAAAAAAATTGTAAGGCCCTCTTGCGTGCCCATGTGTAGGACTATGATTCCGCACATTTGCCATCGAAATCCATTATACAGTATATGATAAATATAAGTACGACACCCATATTCTCATAGGAATCTTTTCAGATGAGTTGAGCCAGTCATTGGTATGCGAGGTAACCGATTTCCATTAAATAAATCAGCTTTCAAACTGGTTTTGGAGCTGTCAATAAAGAAGACAGTACTCTAATGGATCATACTTATGGCCGGGTGCATCTGTTACGACCCTAGGCTAGATCGTTACATAAACACACATCACTGAAGTCTTTCAAATATACCAATATTTATTATATTCTTAATCCCAAGTTCCCCCAACAAAGGTCAAGTTAACAGGTCAAAACTTAAACAAGTAAATAAATATTTAAAAATTTAATAACTTATTCCCACCACCACATATGTACACGCATAAAATAAATAATAATAATAATATGTTTGGAAGTGGCTGAGAAAGGACTGAAGGTCCAACAAGATCACACAAAATCAATATCGAGCAATAAAAATAATCTCAATAGTCTAATGCCAACTCCCAAAACACCAGAGACAGGGTATACTACTTAACTTAAGACAGCTGTGCCTAGACTGACTACAGAGGACTAATGTATCAAGGCCAGGTTTGGCCAATACGTAAACTTTATCTAAATGACGCTACTGACATTAGTTCCACTATCTTACCTACATACAGACACATTATACTCAATAACACATAAGAGACAACTTTTGTCATTAATAAATACAGTGATAATGTAATAAAACTAATTTAATACGTAAATTAGGACTCGGTCGGTGTGGGCGAGTAATGAGCGAAACTGCTCGAGCCAACCACACACCATTCGAACCAACGTATTTTATACCCACCCAGAACAGAAACTTATGGCGGACACTCGTAACAGCATCTAAAAGACCATCAAACCACAGCAGTATAACACTGAACTGCTCCACATTGAAGAACTTAATGAAACTCTATTTTTTCTGAAGATAAATCATGAGCATCCTTGTGTAGGAGATTCCAATTCTGTAATCTTCAACTTCACAATTTTCTCTTTTGAACTGTCAAACTAACTGACTTAGGAATATGTTTGTATACTGACTGACTAGGCAAATGCAAAATCCTGAAAACGATGTGATTCATCAAATCTAAGGACAGATTTGTAATCAGTGGTCTTCAATTAATAAGAAACATCCAATATGATTCATGAACCAAACGCCTTGCTGACCAGTGTAATAATACGGTATGTTACCGCTTAAGTACCTGTACTTAACTTAGGACAAATGTTCATTAATATTAGCTTGAGTTACAGCTCTTAAAATATTGGTAATGACCTTTATGGGATGTAAACAATGTGATGGTTTAAGTTCAAAGGCATGATCATATTCTACAATACCAACACTAATAGCTCTGGGAGCATCTAGCTTTACATTAGAATAACCCTGTAGTATCGGCTTACTATTATGTAAAATACACCTGTTCCACAGATCTGGTTGTAATGCAGTTCTGGTGCGTGTATTGTCTAAAGATTGACAGTTATTTCACTGACTTTTAATTTTGATAAAATCTCTACCTCGCGGACTCCCTAAAATGCACTTATTGTTAGGTGCCTTTTTATTCAGTTCCTGATATTGCCACAATACCCAGCACACCAATTGTTGTATTTTGAGGGTTTTATTTTATTTTTGTTTTTTTGCTGTATTAAGTAATTCGATTAAATTTGAACCCATCAGCCAGCTAAGATATACATGCTTTCACTCCAAAGTTGTTTTTCGCAAGAGCTCGAAAAGGTCATTTGCGTCTCGATGAGAACTTAGTGAGGTCAGGTTTAATTCTCTTCGATTTTCACACCCATAAACCGTTTACGTAGCCTCTACAGTATATTTGGTAAGACTTTCCCGGAACAGAGATTATCCATATTTTTGGAAGGGAAATATTTCCCTTTGGTCTCTGCAAGACCGAGGGTTAATAAATGTAATTGTAGAGAGGTAGGTTTTGTGGCAAGGCACCATAAATTTTATGTGGTGACCTTACGAGTCGGTTGGGGAGAGTTATGTCTAAACGCCAGCTGTCTCCATTTATTTGTTTCTCTGGTTTCTCTGTGTATGTAACACAAAGGTGCACCACCTTGGGACCCATGTAATGTGTGTGCAAAGTTTCAGATCTCAAGCTGCTTCCGTTTGGTACTATGGCTAGGACCGACACATACAGTACACAGGCAGACAGACACTTCCTTTTATCATTATAAAGATATACTGTAATAATAATTTAAGAACTGGATATACAACTCAGTATAAATTCTCTAGTATCCCTTCAGAGAATAGTTGGTATTATCAACATGGTCTGTCTGCTAACAAAGAAGCTCGTTTACAGTGCATATTAATGTTATACTCCACATATTAAATGAACTGGGGAAGTTATTATTGACATATGATTAATTAAAACATTTAATCATAGAAGGAAAACATTTGCTAACGACTGCAGCGACGATATAAGCTGCCGGTGAACACTCAACAAACAGTGAGAGTTGTAATGTGGTTTACTGTATTAGACGGATTCCTGATGACAACTCTTAAGTTGCTCTAAAATAAAAATACGATTACAACCTCAGGATTTTAGTCATGACCAGCGATTACTCTGTTCATTCTCATTACAGTATCTCCCCACAAGTTACTTGGCCAAGTAAAGTTCCAGGATATATAAACCACAAGTAAATTAAGCTACGTATAATAAAAAAAAATAAGATGCAAACAAGAAATAAATACATTAAACATTAAACTTACAAATTAAACGTAGCCTGACACACACACACACACACACACACACACATACATACATACATATAAATAAGTAAAAAAAATATATAAATATATATATATATATAATCAACGACCTCACCAGCAGAGTCTAGAACTGCTTTTAGTGTCCTTGTGGCCTAGCCGGTAAGCGCTCCCTAGTCACACCCAGTAGGTCGAGGGTTCGATTCCTTGCTGGTGAGGTCGTTGATTGTATGTTCAAAGTCCGCGTGTTAAATGGACTAAAAATGAAGTATATATATATATATATATATTTCATTTTTAGTCCATTTAACACGCGGACTTTGATTATATATATATATATATATATATATATATATATATATATATATATATATATATATATATATATATATATATATATATGTAACCGGTCGGAATTTACTGAACTTTAATTTCTCACTTGACTTGGGGTTTATTAAAGATTATAAGATGGTAATGGCAGTGGAAGCGCCCCTTTGAGAAAAACCCAGAACCAGCACAAGAACACTTAAATCTACTAAACAAAATGAATTGTCCGTGACCCGTGGAAGGATAGCGTCTGTGACTGGGATGAATGAGACACACTGTAAAATTTAGACACTTGTATTCCCTCCAACACTACAAACACAATCAAATAATGGTACACCAATATGCGCACCTCTTAACTTGAACTTAAAACACTACTCTGGGGAATAAAAGTTATACATGATATAGAAATTATTAAAAACTCAGGCAACAATAAATTTGAAGTATTAAGAAATGTTGCTTGCACACATGAAACAGGCCTTAAGGGCTTTCACAAAATAATATCAGTCACTTAGGAAATGGTATTAAAAAATAAGAAATTAACTACTCTACAATGAATAGGCCTTAAGGGCTTCCAACAAAATAATATCAGTCACTGAGGAAATGGTAATAAAAAATAAGAAATTAAATACTCTACAATGAATAGGCCTTAAGGGCTTTCAACAAAATTATATCACCCCAACAGATGCACACTTCCTAACCTAACTTAACCACTACTCTGGGGAACAAGGTTATACCTGAGATCAGAATTATGAAGAACAATTAGATGCATTAAAAGAATCAAATCACAGTATCACTCTGGTTCCACTTAATGGCACAAACATTCAAAAACAATACTATCAAAATTATTTAGGAACTATTAAACTACACACGTCAAGATAATACCAGTCTGAGGAATGGTGTTAACTACACCCATAATAAGGGAGGGAAAATGTTCCTCTAGGTATCTCCTAGAGACCGAGACTCACGGTCTCAGTGTGTGACCATTAGTTTACTCAGATAGCCTCAGTGTACTCCCAGTGCGTCCATAAAGTGGAAGGGAGTGAGCCAATCAGACCTTGTACAGTTGAGAGAAACTTTAGCTTCCCGTTAGCAAGAGGGTTTCACTAGCTGCTCGGGACATGTGGTGTTGTGCACCCGAGTGGTAAGAACTGATCACCCACTGCTGATGCTGGTCCCGTGTCGTTTTAGTTGTCGGGAGCACTCGTTCACTCAAGAGATCCTTTGCTACCCCGCTAAACAGTGACAGGCCTACACTGATCGGTCCAATGGCGACAATCGCCACCCTCAATCATCAACGGCAGTCTCAAACGGCAGTCAATCTCTCGCAGTCAACTCCGGTCAACTCCGGTCAACTCCAGTCAAGTGGGTTCTGACGGAAACCCTGAAATGAACTCACTGTTAGCTCTAGTTAACTTTACCACTGCCCTATGTAAACCCTGTCTGAGATTGAATGAGACTTACTTGTTATACTGCCATAGCGCAGCACAGGTGACTAGGCCACGTGACTATTTCTGTGACAGACGCGCAGGGACGTCTTGACTGTGTGAATGCTTCCCGCGACTGAGGCCTAGCCAGCGTCGCGTCTCCTCTCAAGGCGTTAGCTTAGGTCTACGTGACATATTTTCCGCCTAACTAATAACTCCTTGGGACACCCGTAACATTATTCAGACTGATAAACGATCTATAATAATTTCAAATTCAATAATAGTCCCTTACTTCATGAATTGCATCATTATTAATTCCGTGAATTACATTTAATATCATATAGGCCTAGTTCCACCATCTCTCCCTGTGAGCAGGAAGCGCTCTCTCCCCTCAGATGACCTTGAACGCTCAGTATCGCTAATGGCGGGGCATTTGAAATTACTCTGAAATTTCTGAATATTACATATATATATTTCATTAGCCCAATAAAGCACGCGGACTTCTACATACAATCAACACCTCAACCCGCCAGGATTCGAACCCATGGCCCACGACTGTGACCGGGGAACGCTACCTACTGGACCACCAGGATACTAAAAGCAGTCCTAGACTGTTATCTTTCACACAAAGCCTGTTCAACGAGCTTAGGGCGCCGTGAACCTCTAATGGAGACTACCCATATCACGTAAGTGGTCAGAGTAACGTTTTACCAAATCTGGCTTTCGAAGCCTGTTTGTTCATCTGAGGGATAATAAGCATTACATTGACTGGGATAATGCCTCCTCAATATTACTATTGTAATTCAATTGACAGTAGGAACATTATAGAATCTAGTCTTATTAAACATACCGAAGCAGTCAACATGAATTTGAGTAATGACATGTGCAAACTGGACAATTTTGTAATTAAGAAGAGTTGTAACCAGGTGAGAAGGTTGGGTCACCTTACCATATGACCTAACTACCGACTGTTGCGGTGCTTTTTAAAGTTTAGTGGGGTCATTACCGAATACCTGACCATTGTGGACCTGGTCTCACCCTCCTCTGTATATATACACCTTGTTTTGTACTTCTCCATAGTCTGAACTCACCCCTGAAGATGTGAATTACACGAAAGAGCTTGGGAACTTAGTGTTTTCTTCTTTCCTTGTGGTTATCAGCATATACCTGGATCACGCGCAACTACAGTGATTTATTTGCACATATATATATATATATATATATATATATATATATATATATATATATATATATATATATATATATATATATATATATATATATATATATATATATCTTGATAAAATCACACGGGAAAATGGAAACAACGGAGTACCTTAGCTTTCGTTAAAAATGCTTTAAAAACCTTTGATCTAGATGTATGATAGTTATTTTGTGGGCCCCCTTTTTTCTGACCTGACTTGACTAGTCACGTCACCACCCTTCTCTTAAGCTCCTCTACGTGTGTGTTGGTGTGGGGATTAGTGGATGTCATCATTTTGACCTGACCTCATGTTTTTTAGGTCACCCTGTATATTTAAGCCTCTCTCTGTCCATGTAATCCAGTTGCCTCTGAAGATGTCTTGAATAAAGACGAAAGCTAAGGTACTCCGTTGTTTCCATTTTCCCGTGTGATTTTATCAAGATTTATCTTATCCACGTTTTCATTGTGGATTTTAATAAAATATATATATATATATATATGCTGATAACCACCAGGAAAGAAGAAAACACGAAGTTCCCAAGCGCTTTCGTGTAATTCACATCTTCAGGGGTGAGTACAGACTGTACTCACCCTGAAGATGTGAATTACACGAAGCGCTTGGGAACTTCGTGTTTCTTCTTCCTGGTGGTTATCAGCATATACCTAGATCACGCGCACCTACAGTGATTTACTGCATATATATATATATATATATATATATATATATATATATATATATATATATATATATATATATATTGTTACGCCGTCTCTTAATTTACTTTAATAACCAGGTTCTAGGCGCAACCAAACAAAAAAAAGTAAAGTAAATCAAAAGGGAATAAAAATAAATAAAGTAAACCTTTAAGAATTTAATTAAATTAAATACTAACACTATAAAGAGCCTCGTAGGCTGTCACAACAAATTGATTCACTATCGAAACTTTTAAGACACAAATGATACTAAAACATCGAAACATCAAAAGAACTGCTTAAATATATAAAATAAAAATAAAGCAATGGATTACGTTAACACTGCATAAACATATAAAATAACTAACACTGAAATTAACTATCAAGAAACAACACTGAATTACTTAAATGTAACTTCGCAAGCACTGATGGACACATAAGAAACATGAATAGGTACTCACATAGTTATACCACATTGGTGGAGACAGGAACAACACAGAAATAAAATAAAGTATAAGTAACAGGTGATGGGTGTCACTCAAAAGTAGTGAACTGAATGACAAGAGGACTGGACTGAACTCGGTCTGCTGGTGGGGTACTATATATAAGGTCGACTCCAGCCAGTGAGACACACCTGTGAAACATGGGTCTTTTAACGTTGCAGATGGTCGTTAGAGAAACAAAGAATGCTTGTAACAATACTAAATGAAGAAATAAGATGGGCTTGAACAAATAATAACAGTTAAAACCTTAACAGCACAGGGTAAGGTGACTAGAATATATAATAGTAAATATAACACGTCATTACAGGAATAATATGAAACAACATGGAAGCATGATATAAAAAATTATAGAAAAATAGGACACGGTCGTAACACTTCCCCCCCCCCCGCCATAAAATAAAATTTTTGCCTGCACAAATTTTGATATGATATAAGTGTTCATTCTGTGGGTCTAGATAACATATCAGCCAGCACATTGTCTGAACCCTTAGCATGTGTAACATGTAAATTATAGTTCTGAAGGAACAAACTCTGGTTTTTTAACTTAAATCTTTTGAGAAACTGCAATGGTTTGTAATCTGTATAAATTACAATAGGCCTTCTTGGTAATAAATAATAACTGAAATGTTGCAAAGCTAGGATAATTGACAGCAATTCTTTTTCCACTGTTGCATAGCGGGTTTGAGCTGGATTGAATTTTTTACTGTAAAATGACACTGGGTGGTCTACACTGTCATCATCCTCTTGCAACAGGGCAGAACCTGCAGCAATATCACTAGCATCACAGGCCAGCTTGAAAGGCTTAGAAAAATTAGGGGCTGTCAAAATAGGGTATGAGCATAATACATTTTTCAAGCTTTGAAAAGAATCCTGACACCTTGGAGTCCAACAAAAAATATTAGCCTTCTTCAACAAATCAGTAAGGGGTAAGTGCCAACTCGGCAAAATTACAAATATATCTCCGGTAATAACTCGCACAACCCAAAAATCTGCGGACTTGTCGTTTGTTACATGGAACAGGCATCTGAGAAATAGTGTCACACCTTGCTGTGGGAGGAGCAGGTTCCCCAACCCAATTACATGTCCCAGATACAAAAGTTGAGCACAAACAAATTCTGACTTAGCAAAGTTTATAACAAGTCCTACATTTTCTAACTCGGTGAAGAGAGCGTCTAGCTGACATAAATGGTCTGACCAAGTGTCAGAAAAAATTACATCATCTAAATATACTACACAACCAGACAAATTGGCCGTGACTTGTGACATCAGCCTTTTGAAGGTGGCAGGGGCATTGCAAAGCCCGAAAGGCATAACATTAAGTTTATAGGTCTTACCTAATGTCACAAAACTGGAGATGTCTTTAGCACGACAAAGGCAATTAATCTTAGAGAGGAACTTGGCGTTCCCGATTGCTTCGATGCAGTCGTCGACTCTTGGTAGAGGGAAGCTGTCCTTGCTGGTGACGGCGTTGACCTTGCGGAAGTCGATGCAGAATCGAAGAGTGCCGTCCTTCTTCGGTACGAGAGTGACTGGTGAGCACCACTCCAGCAACAGGCAGCTCGTGCACGCAGGCTATGTTAGCTATCCCTGAAAAACAAGAAGACTTGACACGTACTAAAAACAAAGAAGCCACACCTTGACCCCAAAGGAATCCCAAAACGACGTATTTGTCAGTCTTCCTCGAAGCAACAACACCCTGTTTGATGAGAGTTTAGAGACAACCCGAGTCTCTCAAAATAGTGACTGGTGTTTCGACACCATCAACTTCTACCGTGCTTTGTGACAAAAAGGGACGAAAGGTACCAACGTCTGGGTCCTTCGCAAAACTCTCCTGGAAAGGATCAAAGTCTCGTGAGGCGAGAACCGAAACTGCACTCTCTCGTACTTTACCTTTTGTGGAAATCAACCCTATTGGCATGCTGTCAGCCTTACTCAAACCAGCCATCACTCCGACTGGTGACGTATTAGTCCCTTCAATATCAATCATAGCTGGTTTGCCCATATCTGGCTGCAGCCGTGTCCAACAAAACTCTGCCTTATGACCTGGCTTTCCACAGTAACTACAAGCGTATGTAGAAAATTTGGACGCCCCATTAGGTGGCGAACGCGTCCAGCTCCTCCTGTCACTCACAAAACTGTTACACACAAAATTACCATTGTTAGTATTCCCTTGTCTCGCTCTGTGGAGAGAGGGATTAAAAGTCTTTGAACTTGTGGGGGCATAACATCATTGTTAGTCCTACCATGCCTCAAAACATATCCATCAGCATGCTAAGCAGCCTCTTCGCTAGTACTAAATTCCCTATCTAACAAGTATAAGGTAGCCTCTTCATCGATGGTTACCAAAAATTCCTCTGTGAGCATTAACTCAATCAGGGAGTCAAACTCACTCACTTCCTTGGAGTGTAACCACTTTGAGAATACCTCTCTTTTACTCCTAGCAAATTCAAGGTGGGTCTGCTCTTCCTTCTTACGGAGGCCACGAAAGCGTTGTCTGTACGCTTCAGGAACAAGGGCATAAGCCTTCAAAACTTCCTCCTTAACATATAAATAATCATTAGCGTCACGGTCTGTAAGAGACGAAAAAACACACAGAGCCTTACCTGCAAACGCTTGTTGAAGCAAAATGGGCCAAAACTCTTTTGGCCACTTTAAAGTGGTAGCAAGCCTCTCGGAAGCAATGAAAAACTCATCAACTGTTTCCTCTGAAAACGTGGGCATTAGCCTAGCAGCACGTGCTGGATCAAAATGAGAAAAACTAGATCTGGGGGTGAGGCCATCGGTGTTAGAAGGGTTACTCTGACCGAGCTGTATACGCAGCCTCAAGTTTTCTGAATCAGCTTCTTTCGCTTTAGCTTCAGCTTCCGCCTGACGTATCCCAATTTCTTTCGCTTTAGCTTCAGCTTCTTTCAATTTTATTTGCAACTCGAGAAGGGGTAATTCATCATTCACTGAACGTGACTCAGCTACGTTAACTTGACTAGCTTCACCGTGGTCTACTCTTATCTCAACATCAACACTATCTCCAGACAGCTGACTTCTTACAGTGTTAAACAACTTTACTTTACTGGTGCTGCTAGAAATTACCACACCATAATACTCGCAAATTAATCTTTACTCATGTGCATTTAACTCTGAAACCTCCTCAATGGAGGGATTACTTGATGCAAATGCAGCCACATCATCTTGGCTGATGATAACCATGATGGCTAGTTAAGAAAAAATAAATAAAACACAAAAAGAATACACGTGTCAAAAGGTCGTTAGTGAATCCTGGCAAGGTCGCCAAAACTGTTACACCGTCTCTTAATTTACTTTAATATCCAGGTTCTAGGCGTAACCAAACAAAAAAAAAAGTGAAGTATATCAAAAGGGAATAAAAATAAATAAAGTAAACCTTTAAGAATTTAATTAAATACTAACACAATAAAGTGCCTCGTAGGCTGTCACAACAAATTGATTCACTATCGAAACTTTTAAGACACGAATGATACTAAAACATCGAAACATCAAAAGAACTGCTTAAATATATAGAATCAAAATAAAGCACGGGATTACGTTTACACTGCATAAACATATAAAATAACTAACACTGAAATTAACTATCATGAAACAACACTGAATTACTTAAATGTAACTAAGCAAGCACTGATGGACACATAAGAGACATGAAGGTACTCACATACATATACCACATTGGTGGCGACAGGAACAACACAGAAATAAAATAAAGTATAAGTAACAAGTGATGGGTGTCACTCAAATGAACGTGAACTGAATGACAAGAGGACTGGACTGAACTCTGTCTGCTGGTGAAGTACTATATATAAGGTCGGCTCCAGCCAGTGCGACACCCCTGTGAAACATGGGTCGTTTAACGATGCAGATGGTCGTTAGAGAAACAAAGAATGCTTGTTACAATACTAAATGAAGAAATAAGATAGGCTTGAACAAATAATAACAGTTAAAACCTTAACAGCACAATGGTAAGGTGACTAGAATATATAATAGTAAATATAACACTTCATTAGAGGAATAATATGGAACAACATGGAAGCACATTATAAAAAATAATAGAAAAATAAGACACGGTCGTAACAAAATATATATATATATATATATATATATATATATATATATATATATATATATGCAAGTAAATCAGTGTAGGTGCGCGTGATCTAGGTATATGCTGATAACCACCAGGAAAGAAGAAAACACGAAGTTCCCAAGCGCTTGGGAACTTCGTGTTTTCTTCTTTCCTGGTGGTTATCAGCATATATATATATATATATATATATATGCTAATAACCACAAGGAAAGAAGAAAACACGAATTCCCAAGCGCTTTCGTGTAAGTCACATCTTCAGGGGTGAGTACAGACTAAAGAGAAGTACAAAACAAGGTGTATATATACAGAGGAGGGTGAGACCAGGTCCACAGTGGTCAGGTATTAGGTAATGACCCTACTAATCTTTAAATAGCACGGCAACGGTCGGTAGTCAGGTCAGAGGGTAAGGTGACCCAACCTTCTCACCTGGTTACAAATCTTCTTAATGTTACACCAACAGATGAAGGCCTTAAGGGTTTTCAACAAAATAATATCAATCACTGAGAAAATGGTATTAAAAAAGATAAGATATTAATAGCTCTACAATGAATAGGCCTTAAGGGCACTCAACAAAATTATATCAAGCACTGAGAAAATGGTGCACAAAAATAAGAACTTATTAACTCCACCCTGAATAGGCCTTCAGGGCACTCAACAAAATTATATTATCCTTGTCAGATACACACCTCCTAACGTAACTTAAACACTACTCTGGGGAACCAAGGTGATACCTGAGATTGAAATTATAAATAAATATTAAATGCATTAAAGGAACTAAATCACAGTATCACTTACAACATAAGGGAGAAAACTCATCTGAAAAACATTCCCTCATTCTCTGCTTTCAATTAGTGACAAACATTAAAACAATACTATCACAATTATTTAAGAAATATTAATTACACACAGCAAGACAATATCAATAACTGAAAAAATATTATCGCTAGATTAGGAAGTTACTGAGTCCAGCAATACCGGTAAACACATGCTCCCTAACCTACCACATAGATTCCACTTGCACTCTGTAGTTTTTTAAGGCACAACCAACAGGCACCCGTAGTTTAAGGCCCAAGCCAGCCTTTCTCAACCTTGGAAATGTACCTCTAAGTTCCACTGGACTCTTGGTCCCGGTGTGTGGCCCTGTATCACTCAGCTGGCTTCACTTTACCCCCAGTACATCCATGAAACGGAAGGGAGTGAGCCAATCAGGCCTTGTACATTTGAAAGAAGCTTTATCTTCCCGTTAGCAAAAGGTTTTCACTAAGCTGCTTAAAGATATGTGGTATTGTGAGCCCAGGTAGAGGAGAGCTGATGACCCCAAACGATCGTCACGTCGTTAGTTCGGCACCCAGACGGCTACTTTCACTCCAACTCTCACCATACTCAACAGGTGGCTTAAACCCAGGTCAGTGGACGGTCATACAGCTCGTTTCACCACTCGTCTCATACCGCTAGTGGACGTTATCATACGGCAGACGTTTCACACCGTGTGGGCTCTACAGAACCCTGAAAAAACCCGAGCTGTTAGCTATTGTCTCACATCACCTTTTGTTTCCTTCCGCCCTATCTAGCTTTGTCTGAGATTGAATAAAACTTACTTGTTAATACTGTTGTTAAATAACGAAGGCACCAGTTCACGTGGTCCGTCTCTCCTGGGTACAGTACAGAGATGGTCCTCTGGCGTAACCCCTCACAACTCCCCAGCCACGCTTGCTCACTAGTTCAAGCTTTTCAGGTGTGACTTATTTACCAGACGATTAACAGCTTAATTAGGACGTACTCAACATTTTCAGACTGGGAAACGATCTATGATTACTTTTAATTTAATAACTGATATTTAATTTCATAATTCGCCTCCATATTAATTCAGTAAATTACATTTAATATCGTATAGGCCTAGTTCCACAACCTCTCGCTACGTGTGGGAGCGCGGTCTTCCCTCAGACGACCTTGAACTCAGTATTGCCAATGGCGCGGCGTTTGAAATTACACTGAAATTCCTGAATATTACATATATATATATATATATATATATATATATATATATATAATATATATATATATATTATGTAAACACAATGAAAGTGGATAAGATATCTGATAATATATATATATATATATTTCATGTAGCTCCACAATGAAAACGTGGATAAGATAAATCTTGATAAAATCACATGGGAAAAGGGAAACAACAGAGCACCTTAGCTTTCGTCTTTATTCAAGACATCTTCAGAAGCAACTGATATATATATATATATATATATATATATATATATATATATATATATATATATATCTTGATAAAATCACACGGGAAAATGGAAACAACGGAGTACCCTAGCTTTCGTCTTCATTCAAGACAGGAAAAACACTGCAGCTCATAATTAAACAACATAAGTATAATATTAGAACTGCATCTGAAAGCAGTGCCTTGTTCGTTCATGTTAGGAATAATAATCACCCCATTGCTTGGGAAAAATGCTTAGAAGTATTTAAATCATCTTGTGTCACAGAAAGACTTCTGGTTGAAGCTAGTCTGATTAAGGAATTACAATCAATAAACCTTAGTGATGGTCAGTTCAAAACTGATAATATGTTACATAAATTTATTTGTCAGTGGCCCAAGGTTAAAAATGCTTTGAAAACCTTTGATCTAGATGTATGATAGTTATTTTGTGGGTCCCATATTTTTTACCTGACCTGACTAGTCACGTCACCCCCCTTCTCTTAAGCTCCTCTACGTGTGTGTTGGTGTGGGGATTAGTGGATGACATCATTATGACCTGACCTCATGTTTTTAAGGTCACCCTGTTTCCATTTTCCCGTGTGATTTTATCAAGATTTAAGCCTCTCTGTCCATGTAATACAGTTGCCTCTGAAGATGTCTTGAATAAAGACGAAAGCTAAGGTACTCCGTTGTTTCCATTTTCCCGTGTGATTTTATCAAGATTTATCTTATCCACGTTTTCATTGTGGATTTACGTGAAAAAAAAAAAAAAAATATATATATATATATATATATATATATATATATAATATATATATATATATATATATATATATATATATATATATATATATATATATATATATATATATATATATATATATATATATATATATGCTGATAACCACCAGGAAAGAAGAAAACACGAAGTTCCCAAGCGCTTTCGTGTAATTCACATCTTCAGGGGTGAGTACAGACTAGTCTGTACTCACCCCTGAAGATGTGAATTACACGAAAGCGCTTGGGAACTTCGTGTTTTCTTCTTTCCTTGTGGTTATCAGCATATACCTAGATCACGCGCACCTACAGTGATTTACTTGCATATATATATATATAATACAGTATATATATATATATATATATATATATAGATATATATATATATATATATATAATATATATTATATATATATATATATATTATACAGTTATATATATATATATATATATATATATATAAATTTGATTTAAAATAATATCTTTATATTATATTATATTAAATGTTATTAATATTGTTATATATTATTGAGAATATTATAATTATTATATTATTTATTGATTTAATTAATTTTTTATAATATAATATTAATTAAATTATTTTATACTATATAAATTATATTATATTTAATTATATATAAACTTTTATTATATTTAAGATTTTTATATAGTATTTAAGATTATATATGTATTATATTTTAATTATATATATATTAATTAGTACTAAATATATTATATATTATAAAATTTTTATTTATTATTATATATTAATATAATTATAGTTAAAAAATATTATAATTATAATTTTAATATAAAAAAATTTTTATAATATATATTATTTAATATATATATAAATTTATTTTATATTATATTAAATATATTTATTATTATATATAAAATTATCTAATATTTTATTAATTATATGTAATTATATTTATAATTAGATATAAATAAATTTATTTATTTTATTAAACAATTTATCTAGAATTAAAAATTATTATTATTTAATATTTAATTTAATATTATATATATATATATATATATATATAGATTATATAATATATATATATATATAATATTAATAAAATCACAAATTACACAGGAAAGGGGGAAACAATGGAGCACCTTAGCTTTCGTCTTTATTCAAGACATCTTCAGAGCCAACTGAATTACAAGGACTGAGAGAGGCTTACGTAGACAGGGTGACCTGACAAAACATGAGGTCAGGTCAAATATATGACATCCACACACCACCACCACCGCAAACAAAAAAGGAGCTTATAAGAAAGAGAGACGTAACTACTCATGTTAAGTCAGGTAAAAAATATATATGACTCACTAATCATCTATCCAACATCTACCTCAAATGCTTTCAAAGCATTTTTAACCTTGGGTCATTGACAAATAAATTTGTGTAACATATCCGTTTTGTACTGACCATCACTAAGGTTTATAGAATTTATTTATCTAATCAATTTTGCTTCAACCAGAAATCTTTCTGTGACACACGATGATTTAAAAACTTCTTAACTGTTTTCCCAATCTATGGGATGATTATTGTTCCTTATATGAACGAAAAGTGCACTGCTTTCAGATGCTGTTCTAATATTGTACTTGTGCTGTTTAATTCCCAGTCTGACCTACATAATTTCCATTAAACAGCACAAGTACAATATTAGAACAGCATCTGAAAGCAGTGCACATATCAACATATTTTTTTTGTTCTGTGAACGAAAATTTTTGTACCATAAACATCATATAAATATAAAGTATCGCAAAGGAAAACTATGCGGAACATCAAAACATCATCTACAGTAGTATCCAGTAAACCACTGAACACTGACCGATCTGTCTCGAAGCTCCACTCACCTGCCCCATCTGCTAACACACGGAACAATATATTAATGAAATACCGATACTGTAGTCATAACATAACACTGAGGGCGAGAATTATTGTTTACAAGTAAATATATATATAATTCTTTGTTGAAATTAAGGAAACTCAAATTCTTTTTTTTTCCTTTTCGAAATGGAAGTAAAATGCTGGTGCGTTACTAATAATAGTAGGTCACCAGAGAAAGGTCCGAGTGCAGTGCTGTATATGAAATCGGAACTAATAGTTATATTAGAATAACTTTAACGAAAGAAATAACTTGAGTTTCTTAAGTAGGGCAATACAGGAGAAACAGCTTTCCCGAGATATGAAATTCCAGCAATATTAACAAATAAATGGGTCCATGAAAACAGAACCAGGTTTTACCATCTGGCGGGACTATTGCACTTATCACCCAGTAGTAACTAAACTCATAAAGGCTTATCTTCAGAGGCACCGTTGAGATTTTATACGTTTCTGACAATTTTTTGGATTTTGAAATATTGATATAAGACGGTGCATCAGTCAGGTGAGTAACGTATAAGAATAACATATATATATATATATATATATATATATATATATATATATATATATATATATATATATATATATATAGACTAGTCTGTACATCACACGTGAAGATGTGAATACACGAAGCGCTGGACTTCGTGTTTCTTCCGTGGTTTCAGCATATACCTGATCACGCGCCCTACGTGATATTATATCATATAGAAATATATATATATATAAAGTACAACGACTCTTATGTATATAAACCGGCTGTCGAGTAATGCAGGCAATATATGGTAGCCTTTTTGTATTATTTATATAGGAGCTAATACATCCAAAACCAAAATTACTAGAACTACTACAACTTGTGTATATAACTGTACCAAAATATAAACCATGCAAAAAACGTATACAAGTAAACTAAATAATTAACAGAAACTTATACAAAATGCTTGGAAAATCGACTTCTCTCTCTCTCTCTCTCTCTCTCCTGTACAACTCCCCTTACACCCCTCGTTTAATAAGAGATGTGTATTATATAGACCCAGACCTTGGAAGCAAAATGTAAACGGAGAAAAATTGTCACAGAAGGGAATTTCAACCTCTTTAAGATGTTTTGAGGCGTCGTATTCAGTGCTGGGGATATCTTAACTCGCCTTGACCTGAATATTAAATGAAAATCCTAAAGCTCCTTACATTCCGCTTCATATAATGCTTGGCTTATCTGAAGACCCGCTTCAGAGAGTAATATTTCATTTTAATTGCGATGGTGTGTGTGTGTGTGTGTGTGTGTGTCCATAACTCATACGATCATGTGTGAGTTTTGGTACATTTAGAGTTACGTACATATTGTTTGTTCTTTTTCTATGTTTATTTTTCAGTTCTGTATCTGTGCTAAGTGGATTTCTATGTGTTTATGGTGCTCTTTGTGTACCCTCGTCGGTGGAAACCCTGATGGTCTATCTTCTTGTATTCCCTTCTTGCTTCCGTTTATGTTGTCCTCGTGGAAGTTGTGTGAATAAACCGGTTTGTGTCTTCCGTATAGTCACTCTTTTTATACAGAATTGACACCACGACTGAGGTGATTCTCTCTATCTCTCAAACACATGAACAGTTTGTCGTATTGTAGTTAACTCGGTCAACTTGGAATAACCTAACATACTGGTGGCCACTTTCGGAATGGATTGCTTTCGTTCGGTCATTCTTCAGCAATACTGTATATCTGCAAAATTACGTCACATATTGTCCAATAAATATCGTACTGTGTTATCGTTTGGGCGAAGTTACCGTCTGTTGGCCATTTTAGACACGTATTATTATTTTTTTATCATATTTATTTTTTACTCCGGGGAGATTTTTACTGCCAGTTGTGTCTCAGATTTGGGGACATAGTACACAGCATATTGAATGGATTTTGACAACACATGTATTGATGAGATCGTCCTCATCCCTACCCTCGCCATCTGCCTCATCATCACCCTCGTCATCATTTCTCTTAATGGAAGGGAAAGATGAGGGGGGGGGGGGGTTGAACTCAATATGGGAAAAAGGGAGAAAGAGATGAAATTTAACTCTCTTCGGTAGGGAGGGAAGGAAGGAGGGAAATTCAATTCTCTGAGGAAAGGGGGGGGGGGGAGGGAGGCTGAACTCTATGTGAAGGAGGGAGGAAGGGAGGAAAGTTCAACTCTCTATGGTAGGGAGGGAGGGAAGCTCAACTCTCTACGGGGGGAAAGAGGGAGGCTGAACTCTCTATGGGAAGGAGAGGGGTGGGACGTTACCCATCGGCCTATATTATATAAAAAGGATTAGTCTAAATTTTCTTATCTCTCCCCACCCCAGAGGATGCAGCCATCCTCCTCCTCTCATCATGGTATATTTCTTAACTATTATAATCTTAAAATAGTGGTAAGATTAGTGAGATAGATAGATAAGAAAATAAATTGATAGGATAATATGTGATAGCTGTTTTGGTATCACACTAATTGTTATAATTAAGTTCTGGAAATCTTTAGTGGCAGGGCTTGATGTAAACACTTCTGGACGTGTTCTGTTTAATTGTCGACTTGCAGGTATATATACAGGTACAATCTGAGAGAATATATTCTGAATTTTCTCCAGGAAAGTGTTTGTGAATAACACTTTGAGATAGCAATTGAGTCAAGTGCCCAACCTCCCTGTCCAGTGGTAGTAAGTGATCTGCCACTCCCTAGCCACATGAGAGCGTGGTGAGAGCGAGCTGGTATTTGCTAAATCAGCTGACCCTGGCTCGACTTATGAAAGATGTGAGCCAAGTAATATAAGTCGTGAATAGCATGTTGAGTCACTTGGTGAATAACTTGGTGTTATTCATTTAGGTGTACAGGTATTTATTTAAAGAAAGGGTGCTATTACAAATACACTCGTGAGTAGATTAGAGAGAACAAGAGGGAGGCACGCACACACACACACACACACACACACACACACACACACACACACACACACACACACACTACTACTACTACAACTACTACTACTTTGTTGTTACTCGGAATCGAATATGATGATCATCCAGCTATGAGACAATGAAATGAGTTATTAAGGATGTCACCTTCGTTGGTCAGCTCTGAGGTGACTCGAGAGGCAGACAGGACCGGTAGGGCCGTCCACAGATGTTGCATAAGTTGAGGATTTTATCTAGTGCGGAAGGAGCGATGGCAGCGTCTTTCCGGCGCTTGTCTGCCTCGGTATGCTGTTGGGCTAACTCGAAAGTATTGACACCATCCTTGTATGGTGCTCTTCCAAGCGTTACGGTGTAGAGTGATTGTCTCCCTGGTGTGGGGGTTGATTTGGCACGTTTTCAGGTTTGTCTTAAGGCTATCCCTTATACATTTTCTGTTAAGTAATATAGCCAGTCCAACGTAGTTGTTCATGGATAATAGTAACCTTGATACTCCTACAGTTGGTGTGAGCGAGAATACTGGCATTTGTTCTCTTGTCTTCCCAGCGAACTCGGAGGATTGAACGTAGACTACGTTGGTGGATGTTTTCAGGTGGCTTGAGGTGCCTCCTGTATGTGACCAATGTTTCGCTGCCAGCTAGAAGGGTGGAGAGAACCACTGCTCTATATATGTGTACAGTAACTTTGGAGATAATTTCAGCTCCCTACAGCTGAAGTTACGGGTACCGAGCCTGCCAAAGGCTTAAGATGCACATTTGATTGGATGTTGAATCATTTCATCAATGTCCGCGGTGGTGGACAGGAGGGAGCCAAGGTGGGTAACAATAGAGAGAGTACTGCTGTTTAGCTGGATGAATGGTGGAGGTTATGGTTGAACCAGGGGCAGGCTGAAAGAGAATCTGAGTCTTACGCTCATTCACCTCAAGGCCGAAGTGTGCATACACATCTGCATAGGTGTTCAGGATCTCCTGTAGATTACATTCAGTGTGGGCGACTAAGGTGAGGTCATCTGCATACTGAAGTTCATTAGTTGAAGCTGCCGACACTTTTGTTACTTCCTGGAGTCGTCTCATGTTGAAAAGTCCTAGATGTCCAGCCTCCCCCCCCCCCCTGGCTAAATTTGCACTGGCAAGAGTAAAGAAAGCAGCCAAGAAAATGGAAAACAGAGTTGGTGCTACTACACATCTTTGTTTTACCCGTGTGTATGAAGAAGAACTTAAGACTGGGTGCCATTGTACTAGACACTGCCGTTCATACCGTCGTGGAGTTGCTTCACAATGGCGGTGAATTGGTGTGGGCAGCTAAAACGACTGAGGGTTCGCCAGAGGGCTTCCTTGTTGACATAGTCAAAGGCCTTGGTTAGGTCGTTGAAGGCCAAGTACAGGTCACGTCAAGGTTCTCTGCTGTTCTCTGCACTTTTCCTGTATCTGGCAGGCAGCAAAATTCATTACGTAAGTGATTCAATAGGACTCACACCATCATGAGGAGCTCGTTGATCCCAACAGGCATTTTCAGTTAGCTTATGGAGGATGGAATGGCGAATAGCAAAGCCAACTTCATAAATGCAGTTTGTCTCTGCAGCAGGCTTACCCTTCCAGAAGAAGGTATAGCCAGATCCCACTTCTGTGAGTCGACCTTTATTTGGGAGCCAGGACTCACTAATGGCTACTATGTCGATGTTATACCTAGACATGTGCAGAGTTGTGAATAAAGATTCCCAGCAGTCATCTCTGCCTGTTCCCATCGCCACTTGTCTGTCGCCACAAGACTTTTGGAGGTATAGGGTTTGATGATCATGAAAAGTATGATCAGCTGGATGATGGCTGTACGTGAGTTGATTTATTTGGTGATGCTGGAGCGCAGGCTGCAACCACACATCTTGGACCTCCCTTTTCCTGATCCAGTGGTGTGGTTTCCGGTTACCTGTGGAATCACTAATTAGAGGTGAACTGGAAGTAACATTCATAAATGTTTATAGGTTAAGTTTTCAAACTCAAATGGTCTTTTCTCCATTTATTAAAAAAATAAACTGTTGTATAATAACAAGGTTATCACCTTAATCAAAAATGCTATGAGCTGTGAGTATTAATAATGGACAATGCTTGGGTATAACTAGGTTCTTAAAGCACACATCCCAGTGGCTCAGAGACGGGAGTCGAACTGGCAATAGCTGGCTACTAAATTGATGACTCTGTGATCAAGGTGTGAGGGCACAGTGGGTATACACACATATCCAGTTCATGACTACTCACGGCTCATAGGACAGTTACTTTGGGGAATGTAATTCTATAAACCTCATGTATGTAACCCACATTTATATAAGTATTACTTTCTGTCAGATAGGGGCGAATGCATTGCTCGACCACCACCCTCCGAGTTCTATGAGAAGTGAACTAAGCACATGGTATAACACAAGACCCATCCATAAGAGAGCATTTACTTCCCTTTATGGATTTTAATGAGATTCACATACGCTACTTAGGTTCACAAAATGGTTTGGTAACATTGAAACTGCTCATCCAGACGCATGATGAAACTCAGCTCCCCCCACCTGTTATCTCTAACTATTTTCTGTTTCCCCTTCTTTATTCTTCTATTTACTCATCTTCCTTCCTTTACTAATCCAAACAACATTAAAAAAAAGTAGGCTAAGAAAAAAAGTGGGGGGAGGAGGAGGGAGCCGTACGATAACTGCAATCGTGGGCTGACAGTGTACAGCAAATGAGGGTGCACCAAGTCCGTAGACTTGCATCGTTTTCCAGGGTGAATAAAATGGTTAATTAATGGCTTCCTAAGGAAACCATCGATATGGGCCCATGTTTGTTCCACTCTACGAACTTTTTGCGATTTTCCCACCAAGTTTGATGAAAAACGATTGTGCCGTTTCAGCTGCCCAGAACAGACACACACACACACACAAACAGACAGACACACGCCTAGTCCTATAGTATATTAGATAATACCCTTGGATGCCTATCCATGTTATAAAAGACAAAATGAGAGTCTGAATTCCTAGCCTTAAATGCTGTACATGTCAGGCATATAGAATGACCTTAGAATCACAAGGCTGCAGCATCATTTTTTAAATAGTGGGAAATAAGCCCCTAAGTTTTTCATTTGTTACTCCATAAACAATAAAGATATCGAGGTGGGGTTTGTTTTATTTTGAAGAATTTTTTTGTAAAAGTCTTGCATTGGTGTCCGTGCGTTCACATGTGCACTCCCGTCCAGAGTACATGCCTGGTGTTTAATCGTTTGTTACTCCACAACCAATAAAGATATCGAGGTAAGGTTTGTTATACAGAATTTTGAAGAATTTTGTTGCTCAAGTTTTGCATATGAGTGTCATGTATTGCTGCCAATGTGCCCAAGATGCACGCTCATTGGCTGGAGTGGGTCTACCTGCTGCATCATTGGCTCAGCTAGGAGGTATGGCGCCAGAGACACACGCCTGTCATTGGCTGCTCTGTGAGATAAAGAGATGTGGTGCGGTGGGTGAGACTTTTGACACTTTCGACCTTATGTGACGAATGTGCACTGAACACTGTTCTTTTAGGTACACAAACCAATGTATTTCAGTGCGATTTTCGACCATGTGAGAGTAACACAAGGCTGCAAATCCAAGCTCCAGAAGACAGAACTTAACTTATAGAATACATTGGTACCAATAACTCCATTTCCCCCGTGGTGGCACTTATGGCCATGTGCTTCTGAAGCCTTTACATGTACAATTGCAACTTTAGAAGAGACATATATGTAATATAAAAACATGCATAAAGTTGATAAAATGAGACTGAAAGATAGTACAACAAAACTGAGAATAAAAAAAACACAAAGAAAATTAATATCTTTAAATGAAGGAGTTTGTGTTTCATTGTCTCATAGACAAAAATATTATATAACTATGGGTTAATGTAGGTGTTGTAAGGGAGGAAACGATCTTCCTACTCATTACCGCTGCTAACTCTCTCGTTTGCTGATGCGACCAACACTTGGGGGGTTGGACAGAGGTGAGAACGGCAGGGGCTACCTGTGTCACCAGCAGATTCACCCCAGCCGCCATTCAGTCACTATCTAGCTTCCCGGCTGTTCGTCAAATTCTGGCTGTGATCTCATCATAGGTCCTGCTCTCCACCGTCTGTGCCCCGGTGTTTGTTTCTGCAGTATCAAGACATCAGCCTCTGTCGCTCTAGTGAGGAGTTGAACGGACACTTCCCCCTTAGAGTGGATCACTGTGTTCTGGAACCTTCCCCAGGGCCACTGTCGTAGGAAATATCTGTTCATTGTTTGATTCCTTTAATTGCTGACCCCCTTTTATTGTTTGATTCTATCAGTTGTTGACTCCCATTAACTGTTTGATTCCATTAATTGTTTGATTCTATTAATTGCTTCCCTTAATTATTTGACTCCATTAACTGTTTACTGCTTTAGTTGTTTAACTCCCGTAATTGTTACTTGATGTTTGTTGAGTGGTGTCAGAGTTTTGTGTTATATTTTTTATAGTAAAGAGATGTCAATCTTAAACGGTTGTTTGATATTCCTCAGAAAACCATGGTCCTTGACATTCCTTTATTAAGATCCTGATTAGTCTGGTAAGGGATTTATATCCCTAAGTCCCAGGCCTTTACATGTGTATTATATAACGAGCACCCCCTGTAAAATTCCGTAGCTGTGAGGTGACATGATTAGAGCACGTGATGGGTAAATTCCACTCACAAGGCATGTCCTCAGTATATCATAGGTCAGCTATCCTGGGCAGCGCCCGGTAAGTCTCCACTCAGATTTCATACTAGTCAGGCGCTCTTTAGAGCTGATCTACGATAGCTCCGTCCGTCTTATTATAGCTCTCATAGCTATAGTGACTATTACAGTGAATATCCTTTGGGACCGTGTAGATACTTCCTTTTTTTTTTTTTAATAAAAGAAGGAATGAACACTTTGGGTTTCGCTGCCAAACCCAATATACTTTGATCTATATTTAAGTTAGTTTGCCTTATCAGCCTCTAAGATAATTGGCTCAGTGTATAAGTAGTAAGCACATAGAATATAAAGGTAACAACTTTACCAGTGCCTGTTACAAGCGGTAATGCCCCCTGGTCGTTACATATATGACAGCTTCACAAGTAACTGTTATAATGGTAACAGTCACCTAATGATTACACAGTTGGTCACAGTTGAGATAATCTGTTCTCCTGTTACTGTATAACTGTTACAAAGATATCTGTTACAAGGGTGGCAGCGGTGTTCCCTGTTTCTGTTTTACTGTAACAGAAGCTCTGTTACAAGGTAGTAACAGTCGAAATAATATGTTCTCCTGTTACTCCTACGGATGTAACAGAAGATATTCGTTATAAAGTTAGCAGCTAAGAGGACACAGGTCTCTAGGCCTACAATTAGTCAAGTGTACTCCAAGTAACTGTGGCAATTTGTATATTTTTTGCCTGAAATTGTGCTATATGTGCCCGACAAGGATATATTTTGCTGTTTTTAAACTAGTGAGATTCGTTACACTTTGAGTGAGACATTTAAACGTCATCCCTATTTGACGTGCTAAAATAATTTTTCGCAACAACATTTGAGAAGAGTTATTAAAAACTTTGCATCGTTGTTACGAGTTGGCATTGCTTATAGTGGTAACATTCTGTACAGCGCCAAGTCGTCTGGGTAGTGTCTTTGTTTCATTAAACATCCTGTTTCTTCACACCGTGGGACTGTGGGAAGGCACACAGTGACACCACGCCTTAACAGGACGTACCTCAAAGCATTCTCCCGTCTTGCAACACTTCAACACTATTCAGCAATACTCCTGTGTTTCAAACATAAATGAGTTTTCCTTGGTTGACATCAACGGGTTGTTTACCAGTGCTGTTAGTAAGTGTGTTGCACATTTCTGGTGTTACAGACAAAGGCTTATATACAGGACACTTTTTCATGTGTTCATCAGACGTATTGTGGTCTTCATTCGTCGTGGATACCTCTCTTCAGTGGTCCCAGCGAGCTTGCAGCGAACCCAGTGACCTGTGCCTTCACGTGGTGCCTGGCTCCGATATTCCTCTATCAGCAGACTCCAGCTCCGAGCACCTCGCAGTCAGAGATGGTTGCCTTGACATCGAGGCAGTAGGCAGAGGATGCGTCTTGAATCGACATTGGATCTCCAGCCGAGTAGCTACACCTAGTGGAAGTCTACGGATTTGGTGGCCATAGTTTCAAATCCTTCTCATCGTTATTGATTTACCTTCAATCAAATCTACGGCAATATGTATGTAATAAACTTACACTAGTATTTATACCCACAATAACATTTACTGTAACACAGCATCATACGTTAGTCATCTTGATAGGTTATTTTTTTTAACTATAAGTGTCGTACTTGCTTTTATATAAAGATACTGAAGTATTTTTCGCCCTTCATATATAAATATTTTTATTATTTTACTGATAATTTATATCTGTAAAAGGTTAAGTAAGGTTATTGTGTAGACTGATTAATACATTAATTTAGAATTGGTTACTGGTAGGCGTAAATTTTTGTGTCCTGACATTGCCGAGATGGCGGAACGTTCTCTTGACGAACCAACTCAGGTAGATGACACATTCCTGTCCGACACCAATTTAGCTTCTGGCACTAGTGTTTTTACTGAACACGTACATTTACAAGAAACACAGACGCATTTGTAGCGTGACCCCTCTCTTGAAAGTAGTGAACGGGAAATTGATAATTCATTTGACGATATAAACCATAGAACCCTTTGTCCACAGGGAGACGAGTCACTTAGTGCTAGGCTCAGGCATAAGTAATCGGCTTCCTGGCCACCCATTGCGGGCAGTAACTTGATAGCACTCTCAAGAGGAGGACGTTATTTAGAGCCATCCCTGATTTGCTCCGTTTTCTCGAGGGAGGACGTCTGATATATTCCGTCTCCCTCGAGCGGTCTCTACTCACTATCACTCCCACTCTCACATCAATCGGACGTATTTAGTACAGCTAAACTAAGATAGCCTCCGTCCTCATTTAACACTCATAGCCACAGTGATTAAGTTATGGTAATATACACTTGGAGCTGTATATAATATATTTTCCTAATAAATGAAGAAAGGACCAGTTGGGTTTTTGCTACTAAGAACCCAATAAACTTTTACATGTTCCAGTTCTATTAACTCATCAAGAATCAACGGTTAAGGGCCAGAGCAACGGTGGTCTTCCCCCGACTGCTTATAATAGCGACGACATTGCCGTCATGGCTGTCTATCATACCTCGAATCCTTACACCCTTGCAGAGTTACAAAGTCCTGGGAATTATGTGAGGCAGAGTCATGTAATATACACCACATATCACCTGTCGGTACAGTAGTAGACTTGGTGTGAACAAATGCGCAATGGGACTCAGTGTGGTCTTGAATTTGCTTTTGGGGTTGTGTGGTGTTTGGGTATGTTACCACCTTGCTGGAGCTGGTAACAGTTGCAATTAACTGCCGATAGACCAGTTTGTTGGGTTTCGCCCTAGTAGCCTGTCCATCTTGCATTGCCTTCATTCGCCAGTGTAGTCATTGCGTTCCCATGTTGGACACCTCTTCCGCATATTCCGCCGTTGGGGTCTTACTGGAGCTCTTTAAGCATGTCTGCCTGATGCAGGGCCCAATCGCAGATTTTTCACTTGAGGTTTTCTCCTGTAGCCATATACCTACCAAGGTTATTCCGCAAGGCGATTGGGCAATGACGTGTGCACATTCCAGTGGGCCTATGCGCCGCCCCTCTGGAGCCCACTGCTGGTCTAACCTGGTGCTGCGAGGCACTAAATTACCATGTGTTGCCACGAGTAGGCACAGCAGGAGTCTTGATGGTGAAGAGGCTGTGTACAGGCAGGGGAAGACTTACGCAAGGTTGTTTCCCTTTTCAACACGAGGGCTAGCCAGGGGCGGTAGCTGAAAGCGAGAAGGAGCAATCATTGCTTGCACCTTAACACTAACATAATCCTGCCACACTAGACGCACACACACACTCACACACACACACACACACACACACACACACACACACACACACACACACGCACACATACACATGAACTAAGAAGAAAAGGGAGCGGAGAGAGGAGAAAGGGTAGAGAGTGGTATGGAACGAAAAGAAGAGGGACAGCTCGTGTATGAGAAGGCATATGGAAGAGAGGGGAAAGAAGTTATGCTGGGAGGGTATATGGAACAGGGAGCTGGGGGAATGGAGAAAGAAAGGGAGAGGGTCTTGTGAAGTAATGGAAGAAAAAAGGGAGCTCGTTGGGAGGAATGTGTGACAGTGCATCGGAAAAGGAAAGAGGAGAGGGACCGGAACGGGAGGTGTTTAGGGAAAAGAGCTACTGGGAGGGAGAAAAGGAGGGAGGATGCTTTGAGGGGAGAAAAGGGGGAGAGAGGGTCTTGGGACGGGGAGGAGGAGAGAGGGTGCTAGGAGGAAGAGAAGGAGGGAGGGTGCTGGGAGGAGGAGAAAGAGGGAGGGTGCTGGGAGGAAGAGAAGTGGAGAGGGTGCTGGGAGGGGGAGAAGGAGGGAGGGTGCTGGGAGGAGGAGAAGTGGAGAGGGTGCTGGGAGGGGGAGAAGGAGAAAGGGTCCTGGAGGGGGAGAAGGAGGGAGGGTGCTGGGAGGGGGAGAAGAAGAAAGGGTCCTGGAGGGGGAGAAGGAGGGAGGGTGCTGGGAGGGGGAGAAGGAGAAAGGGTCCTGGAGGGGGAGAAGGAGGGAGGGTGCTGGGAGGGGGAGAAGTGGAGAGGGTGCTGGGAGGGGGAGAAGGAGAAAGGGTCCTGGAGGGGGAGAAGGAGGGAGGGTGCTGGGATGGGGAGAAGGAGAAAGGGTCCTGGAGGGGGAGAAGGAGGGAGGGTGCTGGGAGGGGGAGAAGTGGAGAGGGTGCTGGGAGGGGGAGAAGGAGAAAGGGTCCTGGAGGGGGAGAAGGAGGGAGGGTGCTGGGAGGGGGAGAAGGAGAAAGGGTCCTGGAGGGGGAGAAGGAGGGAGGGTGCTGGGAGGGGGAGAAGGAGGGAGGGTGCTGGGAGGAGGAGAAGGAGGGAGGGTGCTGTGAGGAGGAGAAGTGGAGAGGGTGCTGGGAGGGGGAGAAGGAGAAAGGGTCCTGGAGGGGGAGAAGGAGGGAGGGTGCTGGGAGGGGGAGAAGTGGAGAGGGTGCTGGGAGGGGGAGAAGGAGAAAGGGTCCTGGAGGGGGAGAAGGAGGGAGGGTGCTGGGAGGGGGAGAAGGAGGGAGGGTGCTGGGAGGAGGAGAAAGAGGGGGGTGCTAGGAGGAGGAGAAGGAGGGAGGATGCTGGGAGGGAGAGGGGGTGATGGGAGGGGGAGGATGAGAGAGGGTGCTAGGAGGCGGGGAGAGAGGGAGTTGATGGGTAGAGTGAAACGGCGAGGTGGAGAGGGAGGTAGTAGTGAGAGTCGAAGGTGCTAGGAAGTGAGGAAGATTGTGAACGGGTGGTGCTGAGGGACGAAGATGCTTGGGAGAGAAGGGGGTATTAGAGAGAGGAAGGTGAAAGTCCCTCAGGATGCTCATCTTTGAACCTCTAGGACTCACGGTCAGAGAGAAGAACGAGTGTAGAGAGGATGAAGATGAATGACATGGTGTTGTGGAGCTCAAAGAATAAACCTCAAGAAGCCACCAATAGCTTGACCGTCGAGGATAAGAGAGGTGTAAAACAAGTGTTAGGTTTATACGTCTCCCCCTTAGAGTTTTATAACGCAAAATAGAGACTAGACAAGTTACGTTCTAATATTAGTTCACCTGGATAAGTGGTCGGTAGTGTTTACCTGGATAATGTGGCCTGTAGTGTTTACCTGGATAATGTGGGCTGTAGTGTTTACCTGGATAATGTGGCCTGTAGTGTTTACCTGGATAATGTGGCACTGTAGTATTTACCTGGATCATGTGGCCTGTAGTGTTTAACTGGATAATGTGGCCTGTAGTGTTTACCTGGATAATGTGGCACTGTAGTGTTTACCTGGATAATATGGCACTGTAGTATTTACCTGGATCATGTGGCCTGTAGTGTTTAACTGGATAATGTGGCCTGTAGTGTTTGCCTGGATAATGTGGCCTGTAGTGTTTACCTGGATAATGTGGCACTGTGGTGTTTACCTGGATAATGTGGCCTGTAGTGTTTACCTGGATAATGTGGCCTGTAGTGTTTACCTGGATAATGTGGCCTGTAGTGTTTACCTGGATAATGTGGCCTGTAGTGTTTACCTGGATAATGTGGCCTGTAGTGTTTACCTGGATAGTGTGGCACTGTGGTGTTTACCTGGATAATGTGGCCTGAAGTGTTTACCTGGATAATATGGCCTGTAGTGTTTACCTGGATAATATGGCACTGTAATCTTTACCTGGATAATGTGGCCTGCAGTGTTTACCTGGATAATGTGGCCTGTAGTATGTAACACAGGGTTTGTTGATATAGTATAGATCAGTGGTTCTCAACCTTGTTTGCCCCATGCACCCCTTTCACCATATGTCAGAATGTCATTCCCCCCTCCTTTCCAAGATTGTCTGCCTCAAAAAGTGAATTCCAAATAATATGCATATAATACTGAAAATCCTTTATTTTTTCCATATTAGTATCAGTTCCCCCCCCCCCCCCCTGAAAACCTGAGGGGGGAAATTCCCCCCTGGTTGAGAACCCCTGGTATAGATCGTGTCGGCTGCCTGTGCCCGTATGAGCGTGTAGGATCTGTATACTGTACCTCCTGCAAGAGCTATACAATTACTTAGCATATATGTCTTTGTTTTGTGAACTTCATCTCCTCACTGTGTTGATTTCAAGAGGACTTTACGATCAAAAGAACAAATTTACACTCCTTCTACTCCACAAATCACCCTCAGATATCAGGTATCCAATTTACCTTCGCCACAAATAATAAAATTTCGTTAACGATTTCTTCCCTTCTTTCTACTTCGTCACCAGTCAGGCAATGGCAATATTTCTCCGTGATGTAGCAAATTGTTGTACCTACAACTTTACCAATCAACCGCGGTGATCAGGTGCTCATTTGGTCTCCTGGAGGAAAATAACTGTGTTAAGGAATGTCTCTCACTTTTTCATTTTTCCACTTTCGTATCGATCCTGGGAGATATTTATCGTCGATATAGCAAATTTCTACACCTACATCTTCACAGACGCACCCTCAAGTGGCATCCTCACAATGGCTTCAAGACTTGCGGGGTGCGAGAAGCAATCTTCCCCCTGCGGGATGACTCCTGGAACTTCCCGGTATCAGGTTCCTGAGGTCTTGTTATGACTGGTGTGATGTTTTTACTGCGCGTATGGTGGGTGGCCGCGGCAGTATATCCCCCAAGACGACTTCCGGACGGTAGGATTTTCCTCAGATATCTCGCGGTTTATAGACGGATTATACTCGGCGCACACGTCACGCTAGGAAGCCCACCCTCCCTTGTCTGGTTCCAGTCCCTTTTATCAGCAGGTGGAGGGTGATTCAAACCCTTACTCACAGCTCTAAACCTGTCCAAGTGAAAGATAACGTCGGCGGTAATTAAGTTTATGTGATGTGTGGTCTCCTTTTCTTGTGGGTTATGATCGTGGGTGGAGACGCTGATACGGTTTGTAAAGTTTGTGCGTATTATGTGAGAGTGAAGGAAGTCCTGCTGCGGAGGACGCCACAGTAAAATGTTTTTAAACTCCAAATAAATGTTTGTTTTCTTGGCGGATAATTTTCTCTACTATAAATTAATGTTTTCTACCGTGCAAAAAATAAATAAATAAAAATGTTAAAGATGTATTCAGACCGATTAAAATTTTCTTGCATAAAGTAAATAATTTTCTCTGAATAGGAATATTTTCTGCCCCTCGTAAACACTTTGCAGTGTAAAAATAAGAGTTGCCTGAATATTTGTTTTATGGAGACGAAGATAAGGAAAGGAAGCTTAAGAAAGAGCAAAACGATTGCTGTGAATTCTACTAAGAGGGGAGGGAATATAGGGCAGACAAACAACAGTCTTAAGCAGCAAGCATAAACAATACTGATAAACAACAACCAAGACAACTAAATAATCACAACTACTTGGCAAGAAAAGACACCACATGACGAAACGAAATAATTACCATAACTCCCACCACGTCACAAAAAACACACGACCATCAATAAGAGTTTCCCCGACAGCTGAAAGAAACAACTCTCCTAACAGTTAATAAAGACAGTCTTCCATCAGCTGGTGACAGTGATAACCTCCATGAGCCGTAAAGATGGCCACCCTAACAACCGGGAGAGACGAACTTCTTCTTATTGGATAACATGAACAGTTTTTCCCCACCAGCTATGAAGAACAATCTACCCATTAGCTGACAAGAAAATCCTACCTATTAGCTGAGAAGGACATTCTACCCATTAGGTGCTAAGAACATTCTACCCATTAGCTGACAAGGACATTCTGCCCATTAGATGACAAGGACATTCTCCCCATTAGGTGAAAAGGACATTCTTCACATTAGGTGACAAGGACATTCTACCCATTAGCTAACAAGGATATTCTACCCATTAGGTGACAAAAACATCCTTCCTATTGGCTAAAAAAACAATATTCCCATTAGCTGCCAAAAACAACCACCCATAAACTAACAGACATATTTGCAGCCACCCCATACCACAAGAAGAATTCCATCCTCCCAAACAGCTAACAAACACAGCCATTTCTCTCTCCAATTATACCCCCCCCCCCCCATTAGGAAGCAAGAACAGCCCCTGGTAGCAGCAGCAACAATTACAGCACCGTGGGAGTGAGACAGGCGCCGGCAGCACAGTTCCCAGCCGCCTGTCTGGCACCGTAAGTGAGGAGAGTCTTCATAAACAGCCATTACTGTACGCGAGGACAACTCCGTACTGAGGCGGACAACGAGGCTCTCACCACTTCCATCACCGCTCTCACGAGGACTCTGCCCCAGCTCTTACTACGGCTCTCACTACAGCTTTCGTTACAGTTCTCACCACAGTTTTCACCATGTCTTTCACCAAGTTTTTGCCGCGACTTTCTCCAGAACCTGGCTCTCACCAACACTTCACCACGGCTCTACGTAAGCCCTCACCAAAGCTTTCAATAAGTCTCCACTACGGCTCTCACTAAGGCTGGGTTGATGAGAATTTGTTCTATTTCGTTTTACTGTTTACTCACTACTCGCGTAAGGATTTCGTAAATGCATTGTGAGTAAATAGTTTATTAGTTAAATGCTTTCACTGTCTCAGACTTGCTATTTTATTATAGTTGTTTACGTCTACCAAACAAGGTCTAAAACACGCGGTTAGTTGCCCTTTTATTTATATCTTATTTCGTATTCCTGAAAAAGTTAGTCATTTCATTTTCGTTGCGTCACTTTGTGTTTCCTCGACTTGTTTCTAAAGATAGCCATGAAAAATAAGTGTACTCTGAAGACTCTCCCATGTTCAAACCGACACAACTTTGGCTAGATTCCTTAAGGCTGTGAGGCGGCCAACACTCTCACAGACGAGAAAGCTTTGATCAAACTAGGTTTCAAGAAAGATACAATTATCAAAAACATTTCGTCAGTATTTCCTACACCTCCTTCCCTTCAATAGATTTTATAATTATGATACTCTAAACTGCTCTTCAGAGAATAGTATTATTACAGAGTATTTAACTCACTTAACGCTGTCCAGGTTGATGATCCTCTCACACCCTTCGCTTTTGCTTTATTGCTGAGGAAATCAAGTATAGTTTAATAATTAAGTTC
>CAUDMG010001406.1:112752-195252 GCA_958450375.1 Homarus gammarus | reverse complement strand
TATGATACACTACACGGGTGAATCGTGACGGGGACAGAATCACAACCCTCAGTTTTGGTGTTCCGTGAAGGAGACATAGAAGCTTGTTAAACATATGTTGTCTTGATGTAACTAATGACTGTAACTATTAATTAGGGGGTTTAGGGATAATTGCGATGAATAGATAAAATCACTATACAGTACAGTATTGTACAGTCAACAAAAAAAATTTCTGCACCTCTATGGTGTCATACAAAATGACACATTAGACCATGAATTCTGAACAACACTCATTTATGCGGGTGATTCCTCTTAATTTCTCTGTATTAACCATACGTAATATAAAATATACATCATACTGGTTATACAATGCATCACACAACCAGAAATACCAACTTAACCAAATTAACTTGGCCGCAGTCAATGATCGTTACAAAGGCCATCAAACCTAGGGGTGCAGAACCTTTTTTTTGCTGACTGTACATGTATCTGGTGTGTACATTGAAGCAGTCATATAAGTATATTAATATTACAAAGTGTGGTACATGACTATAGCAAGAGCATTATCCAATCTAACCCAATTTAACCATTAATTTTGAATGAACAAATTTAGGTGAAATTTAATCATGTCAGAAAAAAGAAGTGAATGTCATCTTTGCACAAACTTCGGTGTAGTTATGGTAATAAACGCAAAAGTGTTCCCTATTTCATACTAGAGTCCTTTACGATTTAAGGCTCAATTAAAAAATTATCCATACTGTAACTAGGTTGCCCACAACAAGAATAAAACATAAATACGGATAAAGATTTCTTCCAAGTTTATGGACGTAGCCGATTAGATATCGCCTGGAAATCACATACTAGCAGGTCCAGTATTTGAGCCCAGACAAGGGCACCCTAGATGGAGTTCCACTAAGAGCCATCCTTAGTAGCTTCAGTTTTAGTGCAGGAAGATGCCAGAAAACCTGGGGAGAATCTGCTATGATCGGTGGTGTCACAATGGACAACATTCTTCGACCAAAGCGGATATCGAACTTATATTGCGATGGTGAGAGGCAAGTGTGTTGACCCTGGACCACTGTCGGACGAGTGAGTGAACCAGCTAGCGCTATAAAACGCTAGAGCGAACGTAGGATGACATACAACATTAACGTCATAAAAAATGGTGAGAAAAAAGCCCGTCAACAGACCCCCCACCCCCATCCCGGCCGGGCGACCAACAACAAGGGAGACAAAGTACAACATCTTAACACGTCTTATTTTTTTCTCTCTCTCTCTTGGGGTAGATGAGAAAGGAGGAGATAGTGGGGCCCGATACATCATGTGGCGAGTGATAAATCCTGGAGCTGGACCGCTAACCCGAGACAAGATTGAGAGTGACCTGGAAAATGGATGAAGGAAGAGGAGGAGGAGGAAAAAAGCAGGAGGAGGAGGAGGAAGGAAGAAGGAAAGAGTAGTATTAATAACAGTAGCAGAAGCGGTAGAAACAAGAAACAGAGGAGAGTGGAGGTGATGTCCCTAATAAATCTCATAAATCTGTGTAAAATTCTTCCGAAAAAAGTCAATTTTTCAAGGAAATCAAGTCATAGCGTTTGTCTGGCACACACAGATAAAATAAACTATATTTGGTGATCACGTGAACTATTATAAAATAAAAACTGGTGATAATTCTTCGTATTTACTGCGTCAGTTAACAATATAAATGATAAACTTGACTGACTAACCGAGGGGGCCTGTCTGTCTGATGCACTGATTCACTGGCTGAGAGAACTTTTCGACCAGCCTGTGTTGGTCACTCATAATGTATCATGTGTATATACATGTATTTCTGTGTACATGTATGATTGAAAGACATATTAATTTTCTATTTTCCTTTGGTACATAACATAAAATGTGTATTTGTGTGTGTGTGTGTGTGTGTGTGTGTGTGTGTGTGTGTGTGTGTGCAGCAGCCCCACCAAGCATCACCAGGGATACGTCACCAGATATCCTTATCACAACACCATCTCAAAACATATAATTTTCTACCATGTTAATTACTACTCCTTGTCTTAGGGAGTCAGGTGAGGCTGTTGGTCCTTTGTCTTGTGTGGTGTACGACGATGATTGTGTTCTCTTTCGTGTGTTTGTGAAGTGTATTGTTTTCTTTAATAAATACACCTTTAAACATACACACACACACACACACACACACACACACACACACACACACACACACACACACACACACTATTATAGTAAGTGGATGTCTCGTTGAAACTCAGTTTTGGTATAATTAATGACGGCGGGATGAGGAAGGAAGATGGGAGAACGAGGAGAGAAAGAGAGAGAGAGAGAGAAAAAAAAATATGGGCAAAGAAAGACATAGAGCCAGACAGACAGACAAACATGACCTCCAGGTAACTAAGTGATATTAAAAGCATCAGATCACGAGCTAAAATAATTGGGGTAAAATATGAATAGGTAAGTAAAATAATACAATATTGGTCAATAAATTAAATGGTATATAAATGAATAATGAATTGATATATAATTGAATGGCTAGATGAAGAAAAAATATGGATATATGAATTGACAGGAAATGAAGAAAGGTTATGAATATTATTCTTCAGATAGATAGATGATAAATAATGATTAGAGGTAAAACCCGTGTCGGGTAAGCATATGTGTCGTGTAGGGTGAGGTAGGTAGGGCTTGGTGCCGTGTAGGGTGAGGTAGGTAGGCCTTGGTGCCGTGTAGGGTGAGGTAGGTAGGCCTTGGTGCCGTGTAGAGTGAGGTAGGTAGGCCTTGGTGCCGTGTAGGGTGAGGTAGGTAGGCCTTGGTGCCGTGTAGGGTGAGATAGGTAGGCCTTGGTGCCGTGTAGGGTGAGATAGGTAGGCCTTGGTGCCATGTAGGGTGAGGTAGGTAGGCCTTGGTGCCGTTAGGGTGGGGTAGGTAGGCTAAGATGCAGTGTAGGGTGGGGTAAGTAGGCCTAGGTGCCGTTAGGGTGGGGTAGGTAGGCCAAGGTGCCGTGTAGGTACTAGGTAGGCCTAGGTGTCGTGTAAGGTAAGAGAGGTAGGCCTAGGTGCTATGTAGGGTGAGGGGAGGTAGGCCTCGGTGGGCGGGGACGTGCGTGAGGCTGTCTCGTATATCAAGAACCAACGGTGTCTTGAGCCTCGGGTCTTGTCCTGGAGGTGAGGGGAGCTTACCTGTTATTGCCTACCTGACTCACCTGCCCCTCTGACTCACCCATCACACTCTTGTTATTGTCCAACTCATTAATCACACTCACCTTCTCTGATACAGCAACCTCAACTGCCCGTCTGACTCACCTACACCACTCACTTACCACTCAGACTCAAAGACAGAGAACAAAATATAAACCTCTAGATATTTGCTCCTTTCATAAATCATTGTCCAATATCTTCTTCCTACTCCCTTTAAAAAAAATTATTTGAAAGCCATGGCGTGAATCACCCGCTGTGTCGTGGCTGCACCGTAACTTTGAGGAAATAGGACATGCAAAGACAAAGCACAAAAGATAGAAAGAGAGAATGAGCGAATTCTTTGGACAGGAAAGACATACGACAAACAATAAAGAGAGAGAAAAAGGAACAAGAATTTTTCCCGGGAGTCTTGTTGGGATATAGACACAACTCGGCGGAGCAATAACACTTCAGGATGATGCAACGGCCGATAGCTCCCGATGGGCAAACCACTTTCAGTATGATTCAAGGCGGTACAAGTCATTCCCTAAATTGATATCCGCTCCTAAGTACTCCACACATCACTTGAGTTATATGCTGTCGATGTGTTAGAGTCTATCTGGCATACGTTCACTCAGCGTTGTCAGACACCAGGCGCTGTTATGACATGTGTTGGAAACGCTCTCACAGTGGTGTAAACTCACGGTCCGGTACGGTGCAATTTATCATATTTTTCTTTTTGTGTTTTCTTGTAATGAAGCTGTCTGGGTGGTATATGTTTTGTTATTTATTAATCTGTTGTGTAAGCGACTAAGAGTACGAGATCCGTGTGTTTTACCTTAGTTAAGTGGTATGTATAGCCGCCATGTTGAAATATCTGCTTTTACATCTTCACATGTATCTACCAATAGTTATGCACAGTATATACTCGTATCTTCACCTGTTTAGTCCTATATCCTGTAGCTATAGTGTTTGTGTTTACTCTTGTATCTGTATTTTTATTACTAATAAATGAAATGTTCAAACAAAGGATAGGAATGGAAGGTCTACCAGGTGATAAACTCACTTCACCTGGATTTGTGTGTGTGTGTGTGTGAATAGATTTATTTATTTGGATATTTTGATGAGTGGTGTAGGATTCCAATCCAGTCCCCTTAGCCAAATCCACACACGCACATCATCTTATTAGCGTGACACTGCTGTTAAGGTTTACTCTGGTTGTGCTGAAGTATACCGTAGATTATTATTATTGTCTTATCAGGAGACTTTCATTCAATATTAAGTAGGGTGGTTAGTAATTTTATTATGCTGTTATTGTTATTATTGTTACTCGTATTCTGATTTATTATTATTATTATTATTATTATTATTATTATTATTATTATTATTATTATTATTATCACTATTACCCTTAAGATTAGTAATAATATCATTAATAATCTATTGCGACAAACATACACGAGAATTTTCTAATTTTGTTATTCATATTTTCACTTATTCAGAACCGGAGTTTTTTTTCATTACTTTAGTTACTATATAAGAGACGTATGAAGCTAAGGAAAGTTGAATGAGAAGCGGAAAGTTCGGATTTAGCCTGAGAGGAGAGAGAGAGAGAGAGAAGAAAGTTTTCAATGAACCATAGTATTTACCTAACCAAGGTTAAAAGATAATCAGCATGACATTCACTCACACAACCGCGGTATAGGAAAAACTATATTGGAAGTCTTGTTCTACTTATTTGTTCCTTTTCTTGTTGTTGTTGTTGTTGCATTTTTTAAATTCTTATTGTTGTTATTGTTGTTCTTTTTCTTGTTATTGTTCTTCGTCTTCTTCTTCCTCTTCCTCTTCGCCTTCTTTCTTTTTCTCCTGCTCCTCCTCCTTACATACATACATACATACATACATACATACATACAGACATACATCTCGAATACGTTAATACAACACACCTAAACTTCGCCTGGCGCCGTAGATCATCACCAGCATGTCGTGTGTTGAAGTGATGGGGGTGAAGGTGAGAGGAGGAGGCCCAGCAGGTCGTAGAAGGCCGTGGCACAGTGGTGAATGGTGTTATTTGTGGTAACATTGTTGAGAGATGTAATTGGGTTCGATTTGTTGTCAGGGCAAGACATATGGGGCTAGTTAAGATGAAGTGAGGATAAAGCTGCCACCGAAATGGGTTCTGACCATTGATGGGGGAGGGAGGGAGGGAGGGTAAGAGAGAAGGAGGATAAGTAAGGTGAGGGATTAAGGGAAGATCTACTCAACTAAAGGATAATGGTGAAGGGTGAGTTAGTTATGGGTAGTTTGTTTGAATGGTTAAGGCTGGTTTGGATGTAGGTAGTTAAGTAGGGGTCAAGGGGTTAAGTATAGGGGGTGAAAAGGGTCGAAGTAGAGGGTTAAGTGGTTAGAAGTAAGAGGGTTAAGGGGTTAGAAGTAGGGGGTTAAGGGGGGTAGAAATAAGGGATAAGGGGTTAGAAGTAGGGGTTAAGGGGTTAGAAGTAGAGGTTAAGGGATTAGAAGTAGGGATAAAGGGATTAAAAGTAGGGGTTAAGGGCTGGAAGTAGGGGTTAAGGGATTAGATGTAGGGGTTAAGGGGTTAAAAGTAGGGGTCAAGGGGTTAGAAGTAGGGGGTTAAGGGGTTAGAAGTAGGGGTTAAGGGATTAGAAGTAGGGGTTAAGGGATTAGAAGTAGGGGTTAAGGGATTAGAAGTAGGGGTTAAGGGGTTAGAAGTAGGGGCTAAGGGGGTAGAAATAGGGGATAAGGGGTTAGAAGTAGGGGTTAAGGGGTTAGAAGTAGGGGTTAAGGGATTAGAAGTAGGGTTTAAGGGGTTAGAAGTAGGGGTTAAGGGATTTGAAGTAGGGGTTTAGGGGTTAGAAGTAGGGGTTTAAAGGGGGGTAGACATAAGAGTGTAAGAGATTTCTAATTGAGTAGAGAGGAAGGAAGAGAGAAGCGGCGTTAGTGGAGAATGAAGGGGAAAGAAGGGAAGGTGAAGGGAAAGAGGAAGATGGGAAAGTGGAGAAGTGGCAGGAGAAAAGAAGGGTAGAGGAAGAGGAAAGGGAAGATACGGAGAAGCAATAGGAGAAGGTTGAACGCTCACCAAAGAAAACACAATAGAGTGAAGGAAGGGACAAAATGAAGGGGAAAAGAAGGGGTAAGTCTGGTTTGATGGGGTAAGTTGTTTTTTGAGGGGTGGGGAGAAAGGAGGAGGGGAGGGGGAGGTCAGGTTTACTGGCGGGGGTAAATGTAAGGGAAGAGGGGAGGAGATGGCAGTAAGAGAGGGGAGGTATAGTCTGGTTCGCTGGGACAACTTTTGGCGAGGAGAGAGAGAGAGAGAGAGAGAGAGAGAGAGAGAGAGAGAGAGAGAGAGAGAGAGAGAGAGAGAGAGAGAGAGAGAGAGACTGGGGATACGTTAGGTGGTGGCTGGGGGTGTGTCAGTGAATAGCTGGAGGCGGACTTGGAGGAGGGATGAATAAGAAGTTGGAAGAGGAAGTTGGAAGAGCAAGAGAAAAAGGAAGAGGAACAGAAGAGGAAGAAGAGGAAGAAGAGGAGGAGCAGAAGAGGGAGAGGAGAAGGAGCAAAAAAAGGAGAGCTGGAGGGGGAAGAGGAGGATGAGGAGGAGGAAGAGGAGGATGAGGAGGAGAAGGAGGAGGAGGAGGAGAAGGGAGGGAGAAGGAGAAGGAGAAAGGGAAGGAGGGGTAAAACAAGGGCTGAAGAGGAACAGAAGAAGGTGATAGAAGAGGAAATTATTATAGACAGGATGAAGAGCTGACTGACCGGGAGTGAGGAGAGGGACCGTCTGGCTGCTGAGGTCATGACTCACACACTCCTCGCTGTTGAGAAAAAGAAAACATTAAATCTTCTTTTTTTTTGCCTAAGATATCGCATAAAAACTGCCATTTTACTTATATAAACATACATTAGAAGTTTGAAGAATATGATGAAATTTTTTTTTGAATTTCAATTGATGCTCCATAATGCTATAAATTGGCTAATTGACTCTGACGACGCACCCTTCAAAAAGTTAGCCAAAAATCTGAGGGAATATGCGCATAAAGTAATATCAAACCAGAAGCGAGTGTATAGGAGTAAACTTAGACAAAAAGCTCCCGAAAAGTCGCCCGAGAAGTTGCAACAAATTTATGGAAAGTTGGAAGTTTCCTGATCTGAAGCAAAGCCTTGATTGTATAGTGAAAAGCCCGAGGGCAAGTGAACCAAAGTTTGTTGAATGTATTTTAAGGGGGAAAGCTTTTGTTGGGTAAAGGAGGGAAGTAGGAGAAGGAGGAGCAGGGGGAGGTGCGAGAGGGAGGAGGGGGATGAGACTATGGAGATATGTTGTGGAGATTTTGGGGAGGAGACGTGAAGAGGGCGAGAGATCATTTGGAGATCAAGGAAAGAGAGAGGTTGGGGGAAGGGAAGGTGTTTGTGGTATATGATGGGATGTATGGGTGAGTAGAGAGGATAGTGTAGGGTATTAGTGGAAGCCATGAGAGTGAGTATGTCTAGTGAACGCGGTGAAGGCGGAGATATACTGTAAATGGATCGACACAGCTGAGAATAAGTTATGAATAATGAGTTAGGAGGGAACTGTGCTGAGTTTGAGGAAAGCTGTTGGTGTGTGGTGGCTGGTGGGTATATTGTGGAGCTGGTAGAAGGTTATGTGGTGTACTGTGAGAAGGTTATGTGGTGTACTGTGAGCAGGTTATGTGGTGCACTGTTAGAAGGTTATATGGTGTACTGTGAGAAGGTTATGTGGTGTACTGCTTGAAGGTTATGTGGTGTACTGTGAGAAGGTTATGTGGTGTACTGTTAGAAGGTTATGTGGTGTACTGTGAGAAGGTTATGTGGTGTACTGTGAGAAGGTTATGTGATGTACTGTTAGAAGGTTATGTGGTGTACTGTTAGAAGGTTATGTGGTGTACTGTGAGAAGGTTATGTGATGTACTGTTAGAAGGTTATGTGGTGTACTGTTAGAAGGTTATGTGGTGTACTGTTAGAAGGTTATGTGGTGTACTGTGAGAAGGTTATGTGTGTACTGTGAGAAGGTTATGTGGTGTACTGTGAGAAGGTTATGTGGTGTACTGTTAGAAGGTTATGTGGTGTACTGTTAGAAGGTTATGTGGTGCACTGTGAGAAGGCTATGTGGTGTACTGTTAGAAGTCTATGTGGTGTACTGTGAGAAGGTTATGTGGTGTACTGTGAGAAGGTTATGTGGTGTACTGTGAGAAGGTTATGTGGTGTACTGTTAGAAGGTTATGTGGTGTACTGTTAGAAGGTTATGTGGTGTACTGTGAGAAGGTTATGTGATGTACTGTTAGAAGGTTATGTGGTGTACTGTGAGAAGGCTATGTGGTGTACTGTTAGAAGTCTATGTGGTGTACTGTGAGAAGGTTATGTGGTGTACTGTTAGAAGGTTATGTGGTGTACTGTGAGAAGGTTATGTGGTGTACTGTTAGAAGGTTATGTGGTGTACTGTTAGAAGGTTATGTGGTGTACTGTTAGAAGGTTATGTGGTGTACTGTGAGAAGGTTATGTGGTGTACTGTGAGAAGGTTATGTGGTGTACTGTTAGAAGGTTATGTGGTGTACTGTTAGAAGGTTATGTAGTGTACTGTTAGAAGGTTATGTGGTGTACTGTTAGAAGGTTATGTGGTGTACTGTGAGAAGGTTATGTGGTGTACTGTTAGAAGGTTATGTGGTGTACTGTTAGAAGGTTATGTGGTGTACTGTGAGAAGGTTATGTGGTGTACTGTGAGAAGGTTATGTGGTGTACTGTGAGAAGGTTATGTGGTGTACTGTTAGAAGGTTATGTGGTGTACTGTTAGAAGGTTATGTGGTGTATTGTGAGAAGGTTATGTGGTGTACTGTGAGAAGATTATGTGGTGTACTGTTAGAAGGTTATGTGGTGTACTGTTAGAAGGTTATGTAGTGTACTGTTAGAAGGTTATGTGGTGTACTGTTAGAAGGTTATGTGGTGTACTGTGAGAAGGTTATGTGGTGTACTGTTAGAAGGTTATGTGGTGTACTGTTAGAAGGTTATGTGGTGTACTGTTAGAAGGTTATGTGGTGTACTGTGAGAAGGTTATGTGGTGTACTGTGAGAAGGTTATGTGGTGTACTGTTAGAAGGTTATGTGGTGTACTGTGAGAAGGTTATGTGATGTACTGTTAGAAGGTTATGTGGTGTACTGTGAGAAGGCTATGTGGTGTACTGTTAGAAGTCTATGTGGTGTACTGTGAGAAGGTTATGTGGTGTACTGTTAGAAGGTTATGTGGTGTACTGTGAGAAGGTTATGTGGTGTACTGTTAGAAGGTTATGTGGTGTACTGTTAGAAGGTTATGTGGTGTACTGTTAGAAGGTTATGTGGTGTACTGTGAGAAGGTTATGTGGTGTACTGTGAGAAGATTATGTGGTGTACTGTTAGAAGGTTATGTGGTGTACTGTTAGAAGGTTATGTAGTGTACTGTTAGAAGGTTATGTGGTGTACTGTTAGAAGGTTATGTGGTGTACTGTGAGAAGGTTATGTGGTGTACTGTTAGAAGGTTATGTGGTGTACTGTTAGAAGGTTATGTGGTGCACTGTGAGCAGGTTATGTGGTGTACTGTGAGAAGGTTATGTGGTGTACTGTGAGAAGGTTATGTGGTGTACTGTTAGAAAGTTATGTGGTGTACTGTTAGAAGGTTATGTGGTGTATTGTGAGAAGGTTATGTGGTGTACTGTGAGAAGATTATGTGGTGTACTGTTAGAAGGTTATGTGGTGTACTGTTAGAAGGTTATGTAGTGTACTGTTAGAAGGTTATGTGGTGTACTGTTAGAAGGTTATGTGGTGTACTGTGAGAAGGTTATGTGGTGTACTGTTAGAAGGTTATGTGGTGTACTGTTAGAAGGTTATGTGTGTACTGTTAGAAGGTTATGTGGTGTACTGTGAGAAGGTTATGTGGTGTACTGTGAGAAGGTTATGTGGTGTACTGCTAGAAGGTTATGTGGTGTACTGTGAGAAGGTTATGTGGTGTACTGTTAGAAGGTTATGTGGTGTACTATTAGAAGGTTATGTGGTGTACTGTGAGAAGGCTATGTGGTGTACTGTTAGAAGGTTATATGGTGTACTGTTAGAAGGTTATGTGGTGTACTGTGAGAAGATTATGTGGTGTACTGTTAGAAGGTTATGTGGTGTACTGTTAGAAGGTTATGTAGTGTACTGTTAGAAGGTTATGTGGTGTACTGTTAGAAGGTTATGTGGTGTACTGTGAGAAGGTTATGTGGTGTACTGTGAGAAGGTTATGTGGTGTACTGTTAGAAGGTTATGTGGTGTACTGTTAGAAGGTTATGTGGTGCACTGTGAGCAGGTTATGTGGTGTACTGTGAGAAGGTTATGTGGTGTACTGTGAGAAGGTTATGTGGTGTACTGTTAGAAGGTTATGTGGTGTACTGTGAGAAGGTTATGTGGTGTACTGTTAGAATGTTATGTGATGTACTGTGTGAAGGTTATAATGTACAGTGGCTATGTTCCATGGCAGGGAGAAATATTCTTAAGTCTTCAGATATTCCTGGTATATTACTGAGTAAGAGAAGACCCCAATACAGTACAAATATACTTCATGAGGTGAGACAAATCCATAATATAGTTCACGTATGTTGAAGGAAGAAATAAAACGTGAAAAGAGAATACAGACAATTCTCATAAACAAGTAAAGAAGTAGACACCTTTCGTAAAGTTCAAGAATAAAAGAAGGAAGGAAAGAGACGCTGATGATGTCTTAGGAGGAATTAAGAGAAGTGGAAGATACGTAATTACAGTTTGGGATTAAGAAGGATAGAACGGACGTGGGGAGATGGGAGACGGTGATAAAGTCAAGAGAACCCACACACCGTGAAGAATCAAGTGGCATATTTCTCCAATTAGCGGACTACCTCTGCCATGAGTTTTACCCGCTTCAGTCAGCTCTATGAAAACCAATTCTGACTGACTGACTGACTGACTGGCTGACTGAGAGAGAGAGAGAGAGAAAAACTATTTAGCCATCCATGATTCGGTCTATAAACAATTCTTTATCACTGTTATTTCACAAACTTTAATATTTGTGTTATTGTTAATAGTGTATTCTGGTTATTGCAATTAGTCATGATCAAAGAAACATGTAAACAGGACAGTGTAATTTTTCGAACTCATTTTATATACTGTACCTTTATATCATTAACATATACTATTAGCATGGTGAGCCAGCTGTATTCTGAAGTGAAGAGGTGAAGGTGACCCCGTAGTCTTTAGCTCTTAATTAAATATATATTACTACTAGATGTAACTGTATTTAAATCAACAAATAACTTAACGTCGAGGAGGTGTACAGCAGGAGGCGACAACGTTTACAGTACATACAGGAAGAAACATTATCTCACCCTCGTTAAGGTTATGGTTTCAGAGATTTCAGCCAGACGGGATAGATATACAGTATATGACCTTTATAAATCTCTCTCTCGTTCAAATATAACACATGTTTATAAGGAAGCAGATAAACAGTCTCAAGCACATGTTAGTTTACGTGTCTTTCATATGTACAGAAATGAAAGGTCACACTTATAACTTTCATTAAATTCACGACAGACAGACAGATACACACACACGGATAAAGCTATCAAGACGTGTATTCAAGTAAGTCCTCTCAAACCTCGCTTTAGTATGGAGTTTATTCCCATTCTTGTTGTCACGTGGGTCTTGTCTTTCGAGTTTATTATTCTTTTAAGGGGGGTGGGGGGGGGCAGAAGGAGGGGGGGTGTGGTGTGGTGTGGAAGGAGGACGGAGAAGGGGAAGAAGAAGTAGGAGGAGGAGTAGGAGGAGAGGAGAATGATGGCTGACACACTCTCCCTTTGAACAACCGCCAGGGAAAAAGGAGTGGTTCTGAAATAGGTTGCCTGGACAATATTTTCACTGCTTCGGACAAAGGCTTTTTCCAGCAGGTCCGCCGTGTCTGTCTCCACCTCTCCCTCCACCCCTTCTTGTATTTTTTTTGTTTTTTTAGTTTAGTTTAGCCATTTCTGTTCTCTCTCTCTCTCTCTCTCTCTCTCTCTCTCTCTCTCTCTCTCTCTCTCTCTCTCTCTCTCTCTCCCTCTCTCTCTCTCTCGATATGTTTGTCTGTTTGTTTGTCTCTTCGTTTTGTGGGGGTCTGTGTTTTTTTACGGTGTCTTTATTTCTTTTTTTTGTTTTCGGTTTGCTTGTGTTTCTATTTTTATTTATTTTTTATTATTCGCATCTGTCTCTATCTCTGTTTTTTCTGTCTGTCTCTGTTCTCCTGTCTGTCTGTCACTCTTTTTCTGTCTGTGTCTCTGTTATTCTGTCTGTTTGTCCTCTGTTTTTCTGTCTGTCTGTGTCTCTGTTATTCTGTCTGTTTGTCCTCTGTTTTTCTGTCTGTCTGTGTCTCTGTTCTTCTGTCTGTCCGTGTCTCTGTTCTTCTGTCTGTCTGTGTCTCTGTTCTTCTGCCTATCTGTCTCTCTGCTTTTCTGTCTGTCTGTGTCTTTCTTCTGTCTGTCTGTGTCTCTGTTCGTCTGTCTGTCTGTGTCTCTATTCATCTGTCTGTCTGTGACTCTGTTCATCTGTCTGTCTGTGACTCTGTTCATCTGTCTGTCTATGTCTCTGTTCTTTTGTCTGGCTGTGTCCCTGTTCTGTCTGTCTGTCTCTGTTCTTTTGTCTGGCTGTGTCCCTGTTCTGTCTGTCTGTCTCTGTTCTTTTGTCTGGCTGTGTCCCTGTTCTGTCTGTCTGTCTCTGTTCTTTTGTCTGGCTGTGTCCCTGTTCTGTCTGTCTGTCTCTGTTCTTTTGTCTGGCTGTGTCTCTGTTCTGTCTGTCTGTCTCTGTTCTTTTGTCTGGCTGTGTCCCTGTTCTGTCTGTCTGTCTCTGTTCTTTTGTCTGGCTGTGTCTCTGTTCTGTCTGTCTGTCTCTGTTCTTTTGTCTGGCTGTGTCTCTGTTCTGTCTGTCTGTCTCTGTTCTGTCTGTCTGTCTCTGTTCTGTCTGGCTGTCTCTGTTCTTTTGTCTGTCTGTCTCTGTTCTGTCTGGCTGTGTCTCTGTTCTTTTGACTGGCTGTGTCTCTGTTCTGTCTGTCTGTCTCTGTTCTGTCTGTCTGTCTCTGTTCTTTTGTCTGGCTGTGTCTCTGTTCTGTCTGTCTGTCTCTGTTCTGTCTGTCTGTCTCTGTTCTTTTGTCTGGCTGTGTCTCTGTTCTGTCTGTCTGTCTCTGTTCTTTTGTCTGGCTGTGTCTCTGTTCTTTTGTCTATCTCTGTTCATCTGTCTGTCTATGTCTCTGTTCTTTTGTCTGGCTGTGTCTCTGTTCTTTTGTCTGGCTGTTTCTCTGTTCTGTCTGTCTGTCTCTGTTCTTTTGTCTGGCTGTGTCTCTGTTCTTTTGTCTGGCTGTGTCCTGTTCTGTCTGTCTGTCTCTGTTCTTTTGTCTGGCTGTGTCTCTGTTCTTTTGTCTGGCTGTGTCCCTGTTCTGTCTGTCTGTGTCTGTTCTTTTGTCTGGCTGTGTCTCTGTTCTTTTGTCTGGCTGTTTCTCTGTTCTTTTGTCTGGCTGTGTCTCTGTTCTTTTGTCTGGCTGTGTCTCTGTTCTGTCTGTCTGTCTCTGTTCTTTTGTCTGGCTGTGTCTCTGTTCTTTTGTCTGGCTGTGTCCTGTTCTGTCTGTCTGTCTCTGTTCTTTTGTCTGGCTGTGTCTCTGTTCTTTTGTCTGGCTGTGTCCCTGTTCTGTCTGTCTGTCTCTGTTCTTTTGTCTGGCTGTGTCCCTGTTCTGTCTGTCTGTCTCTGTTCTTTTGTCTGGCTGTGTCCCTGTTCTGTCTGTCTGTCTCTGTTCTTTTGTCTGGCTGTGTCTCTGTTCTTTTGTCTGGCTGTTTCTCTGTTCTGTCTGTCTGTCTCTGTTCTTTTGTCTGGCTGTGTCTCTGTTCTTTTGTCTGGCTGTGTCCCTGTTCTGTCTGTCTGTCTCTGTTCTTTTGTCTGGCTGTGTCTCTGTTCTTTTGTCTGGCTGTTTCTCTGTTCTGTCTGTCTGTCTCTGTTCTTTTGTCTGGCTGTGTCTCTGTTCTTTTGTCTGGCTGTGTCCCTGTTCTGTCTGTCTGTCTCTGTTCTTTTGTCTGGCTGTGTCTCTGTTCTTTTGTCTGGCTGTTTCTCTGTTCTGTCTGTCTGTCTCTGTTCTTTTGTCTGGCTGTGTCTCTGTTCTTTTGTCTGGCTGTTTCTCTGTTCTGTCTGTCTGTCTCTGTTCTTTTGTCTGGCTGTGTCTCTGTTCTGTCTGTCTGTCTCTGTTCTTTTGTCTGGCTGTGTCCCTGTTCTGTCTGTCTGTCTCTGTTCTTTTGTCTGGCTGTGTCTCTGTTTTATCTGTCTGTCTCTGTTCATCTGTCTGTCTGTGTCACTGTTCTTTTGTCTGGCTGTTTCTCTGTTCTGTCTGTCTGTCTCTGTTCTTTTGTCTGGCTGTGTCTCTGTTCTTTGTCTGGCTGTGTCCCTGTTCTGTCTGTCTGTCTCTGTTCTTTTGTCTGGCTGTGTCTCTGTTCTTTTGTCTGGCTGTTTCTCTGTTCTGTCTGTCTGTCTCTGTTCTTTTGTCTGGCTGTGTCTCTGTTCTGTCTGTCTGTCTCTGTTCTTTTGTCTGGCTGTGTCTCTGTTCTGTCTGTCTGTCTCTGTTCTTTTGTCTGGCTGTGTCCCTGTTCTGTCTGTCTGTCTCTGTTCTTTTGTCTGGCTGTGTCTCTGTTTTATCTGTCTGTCTCTGTTCATCTGTCTGTCTGTGTCCCTGTTCTTTTGTCTGGCTGTTTCTCTGTTCTGTCTGTCTGTCTCTGTTCTTTTGTCTGGCTGTGTCTCTGTTCTTTTGTCTGGCTGTGTCCCTGTTCTGTCTGTCTGTCTCTGTTCTTTTGTCTGGCTGTGTCTCTGTTCTTTTGTCTGGCTATTTCTCTGTTCTGTCTGTCTGTCTCTGTTCTTTTGTCTGGCTGTTTCTCTGTTCTGTCTGTCTGTCTCTGTTCTTTTGTCTGGCTGTGTCTCTGTTCTGTCTGTCTGTCTCTGTTCTTTTGTCTGGCTGTTTCTCTGCTCTGTCTGTCTGTCTCTGTTCTTTTGTCTGGCTGTGTCTCTGTTCTTTTGTCTGGCTGTGTCCCTGTTCTGTCTGTCTGTCTCTGTTCTTTTGTCTGGCTGTGTCTCTGTTCTGTCTGTCTGTCTCTTTCTTTTGTCTGGCTGTGTCTCTGTTCTGTCTGTCTGTCTCTGTTCTGTCTGTCTGTCTCTGTTCTTTTGTCTGGCTGTGTCCCTGTTCTGTCTGTCTGTCTCTGTTCTTTTGTCTGTCTGTGTCTCTGTTCTTCTGTCTATCTCTGTTCATCTGTCTGTCTGTCTCTGTTCTTTTGTCTGGCTGTGTCTCTGTTCTGTCTGTCTGTCTCTGTTCTTTTGACTGGCTGTGTCTCTGTTCTTTTGACTGGCTGTGTCCCTGTTCTGTCTGTCTGTCTCTGTTCTTTTGTCTGGCTGTGTCCCTGTTCTGTCTGTCTGTCTCTGTTCTTTTGACTGGCTGTGTCCCTGTTCTGTCTGTCTGTCTCTGTTCTTTTGTCTGGCTGTGTCCCTGTTCTGTCTGTCTGTCTCTGTTCTTTTGTCTGGCTGTGTCCCTGTTCTGTCTGTCTGTCTCTGTTCTTTTGTCTGGCTGTGTCTCTGTTCTTTTGTCTGGCTGTGTCCCTGTTCTGTCTGTCTGTCTCTGTTCTTTTGTCTGGCTGTGTCCCTGTTCTGTCTGTCTGTCTCTGTTCTTTTGTCTGGCTGTGTCTCTGTTCTGTCTGTCTGTCTCTGTTCTTTTGACTGGCTGTGTCTCTGTTCTTTTGACTGGCTGTGTCCCTGTTCTGTCTGTCTGTCTCTGTTCTTTTGACTGGCTGTGTCCCTGTTCTGTCTGTCTGTCTCTGTTCTTTTGTCTGGCTGTGTCCCTGTTCTGTCTGTCTGTCTCTGTTCTTTTGTCTGGCTGTGTCCGTGTTCTGTCTGTCTGTCTCTGTTCTTTTGTCTGGCTGTGTCTCTGTTCTTTTGTCTGGCTGTTTCTCTGTTCTGTCTGTCTGTTTCTGTTCTTTTGTCTGGCTGTGTCTCTGTTCTTTTCTGTACATATACTCGTATATATCCTGCTGCCTTTCTATCTGTGTTTCTGTTATCTTTCCCTCATAAATAAATACAGCCACAATACCAGAACGTCAGAATATACAAACCATCAAGGTCTTGCCCCGATATCATGTTATTTGGCTACACTGTTAACCATTCATCTCTTTATAAAACTGTTTATTATTTGGCGTTTTTGTGAGTTTAGTCACCATCATCAAACTGAGATAAAATATACATAAATTAGTCATAAAAACATGTATACTGAGAATGCTTTAATTTTTGTTAATATTTTTGTTTGTATGGTTACTGAAACGACGCAGCACAAACACATAAACATATTATTAGGGTCTGTGAACGACAAATACTTGCTGACTTTTCACAAACTGTCTACAACTAACAGAAAACATATCATCATTAGATTTTTTTTAATTTTTGTCTCATGTAAAATTTGACTTTGTGTACTGTGGTTAAAGACCTTAAGTAAAGCTCGCCCATACAGCATGACAACAACTCGTACCACTAGTAGTAACAAACTTCCCCTCATCCAATTACGAGATTGCCCCCGGCCCCCCACCGCAAAAAACAATAATAATAATAATCAAAAACAGATAAGCGTCGGTAAAAATTTTCACCACAATTCAATTTCATGTCTTTAATATTGCAAAATTATTACATATATTATGCAAAATTAAGTAAAGCAGTTAGCCGTAGCAGTGGCAATATTAAATGATAAACATAAAACACCGGTAAAGATAATTCATAATGCTAACATTTAAAAAGAATAGAACAATACAAAAACAGTTACTCTACAACCTTTCCCAACCTCATGTGTAAACTTTGGTTTCCATTCTGCAGGTGGATCGACGTCCGTCAAGAGGTGAGTGATATTTCTACTCGGCAGCTACGCATTTAGATTTTGCGTGTTAAATGTATCCAGGTTCAGCTAAGAGTGTTGCTGGGCGTGTATAGTGAGCTAAGAGTGTTGCTGGGTGTGTATAGTGAGATAATAGTGTTGCCGGGGGTGTATAGTGAGTTAAGAGTGTTGCCGGCAGTGTATAGCGAGCTAAGAGTGTTATCGGGCGTGTATAGTGAGCTAAGAGTGTTACCAGCGAGTATAGTGAACTAAGAGTGTTGCCGGGCGTGTATAGTGAGCTAAGAGTGTTGCCGGGCGTGTAGAGTGTTCTAAGAGTGTAGCCAGGCGTGCATAGTGATCTGAGAGTGATGCCGGGCGTAAATAGTGAACTAAGCGTGTTGCTGGGCGTGTATGGTGATCTAAGAGTGTTGCCGGGAGTGTATAGTGAACTAAGAGTGTTGCCGGGAGTGTACAGTAAGCTAAGAGTGTTACCGGGCGTGTATAGTGAACTAAGAGTGTTGCCAGCGAGTATAGTGAGCTAAGAGTGTTACTGGGCGTGTATAGTGACCTAAGAGTGTTGCCGGGCGTGTATAGTCAGCTAGGAGCGTTGCCAGCGAGTGCATTTTTTTTTTTGCGGGATTAGCCCACAAGGGCACAGGTCAATGGCCTACATCAGTGCCTGGGGGCGAAAATATAATAATAATAATAATAATAATAATAATAATAATAATAATAATAATAATAATAATAAAGGATCATAAATATATACAACATTTAAAAAAACGATCAATAGTGAGAAACGATATACTGCATGTATGTATGTTGTGTTGTCAAAGTAAGAGAAACAATTGAAACCCTGCAATTGTGCGTAAATGAGGCAGAATGTCAGATCAACAACTTGGGATTTGGTCACAATTTTCGTGATGCCATATGGCAGCAGGGTCTACCATTAGACAGCACATTATGCTTCCAATATCTTCCCAGGCGGTAGTACCTCCCTGTTTGATAGTTGCCTACTACCTACTACCTATGGAGTGTTGCCGAGCGTGTATAGTGTTACGGAACTTGAGCAATCAAGAAGGCAAATGTCTACTTTAACTGTTACTTTTATTTTTATTTTAATTTCAAGATTTAAATGGTTTCTTTACCTGTGTGTGTCTAGGGGCTTTTAGATTGAAATTATTTAGTCATAATACCTTGTAATACTCAGGCCCAGTTAGGTAACAAATGACAATCTGTTTGTATTGTGAACTTTTCTGTTATGTTTTACTGTAGGTTGAGTTATTATAGCATTACTTTGCTTAATTGAATATTTGACACCACACTCATGGTTGACAAGACAACACCCAACACAGTATAAATAGTAGGACGTGAAAAATATGCAAGTGATTTATAAATAATATTCTTAAATCAAAATCAACACAAAAAACACATATACAGTAGGGTGTGTCAATTTAGGGGGTGAACTGGCTAAATTGAAAATCGAGTAATTTGGTAGCAATTTATTGTAGTCTTTAAGCATGCAAAACAATATTCTGGCATAAATTTTTTTTTATAATAAGTCCTACCTACATCAAATGGATTTTTTAATGTACATATTTGTGAATTTATAACATAACCAGCGTTTGCACACATGTTACTGTTTCAAGTTTCAAATTATTATATTTTATTATCCGTAGTCTATTTGAAAGTAACCAATGCCTTCATACTCTCTTTGCTTTGGTTTCTTGTCATCAGTAGTCTGCTTGCTATTTGTGCTTTGATGTAACCTTCTCGCCTCTCGTGGCTGTAAACATGGCCCGCTGCTTCTGTGACCATTTTCACACATCTCTCCACACTTTGAGTGTGGGAAGGCCACTTCGGCACCTGCGTTGGAGTCTCTTTAAGGTTTCTCAATTCTTGGCTAGTTAGACTTGTTGTCAATGGTGGCTCTAAGACTTCCAAACTCAAGTCAACCAATTCTGACAATTTGGTGGCATTGACGTTTATTGGGGGAACTTTTCTTGAATGAAACTAACAGTCTCCCAACTGGTCGTCATCTATTAGCGTTCCTCTAATCTATAGAATGACTTCTACAGCCTCGGTTCAGAGATTGGTACATTGACTGCAAAGCATTGCTTGCAAAACTGCTTCTGATCGAGCATACCAAGCGGACCTTCTTGCCACAGGTAACACGATGTCCCTCACTACCTTCCTCTGTGTTCTTACTAGCTGCAATTGAAACAAAAGGTGATTGGGCCCATCCACCCACATAGGATTAAGTTTCACACTAAACCACTGGGGAAGATAAACTCCAATAATAAATTCAACAATTAACCTCAAATTCTTCAGCACTTTGCCCTTCAATTCGTGTTTGGAAATCCAAATCCTGCAGAAACGAAGAGCTGTAGTTAACCAACGGCTGTGACTGACAGGTCCAATCTCCAAGAGAGCCAATGACTGAGGCACTTCTCCTGATCTTATTGCTTGGGCAATACGATAAGCATAGGATTGATCTGTGCTGAGATCTTTGATGACTCCTTCAGACAACGCCGGAAGGGGAGGGCCAACTTCGACCTTTGGAAAGGTTGTATTTATTTCAAGTTGTGTTGCTTCATCCAGCATGATGCCAAGGGGACCTGACCACTTGTTGTTGCTCTTTGTAGGACCATCAAGTTCCTGGATGAGATGACGAAGAGATAGCTCGCCTGTATGTAAATCACATACAATCCAAACAATTCTTCTTCCTAGTTTTTTCTCTAAATGCGTCATTACACCCCCCTGCCATCCGGTGTTCACTGCAGTTGAATCTCCACCAACAGCCTGCAGTGAACTGCCAAGTCCTCTCTCCTGAACCCAACATAAAATATGATCAGCAATGACCTCTGCATGTTTCTTCCCTTCTACTTCAGTTTCGGGAGCAAAGTGAAACAAAAACCGACCACCAGGCTCAGAACAGACAGAGTAGTGTTCTTCTTTGATGAGACCTGGAAACTTTCTGTTCACTCCCTCTACTTCTAGCAAAACTTTTGTGTCATCTATTCTTCCATCAAACAAAAGACAGGAGAGCCCTCCCTCGCTTAAATCTTTTTCATGCTGATCAGATATTTCCTTCATTATTTTTTCTTGTGCTCTTCTAATTTTATTATGATCTATCACCAAAGATACATCCTCTCGGCTGATGAGGCCTGCATCTATCCAAGCGGCAGTTGCAATTTCTGCAGCCTCACGAAGTCCAGCATGGTGGCGAATACTAGCTAAAGCAATGTTTGAAATATTTCTTGTGTTGTATTTCATTTTCTTTGGTAAAGGTTCAGATGGCTCTTTGGAACTATCATCTGATGTTGCTTCCTGTTCATCAGAAGAACTATCAAAGAAGTGATAAACATCTTGACACAGCTCTTCCTCTCTTTAGATGGCTTCTTCACTCTTCATTTTCTTCTTTTGTTCCCTCTCTCGGATTTGTTCTCTCTTCTTGGCATTAGCAATCTGCTTCTTTGTTTCTGAATAATCTATTGAACCCATTTGCATACTTCCTTGGCCTTCTGCCTTTGTCCTCTGTGCCTTTATAAATTCAAGCTCTAAAACAGGGATCTTCTTTTCACGAGGACAACCACAATCAATGTGGGAATTATTTTCTCTCTTACCTGAGTGAGAACAGTTGGATTCAGAACATAATTGTATGGAGCACTTGCAGGTCAAAATGTCAAACAGAGTATCAAGTGTGTGCAGAAATTCATTTTTCCTGGCCAAGTTTCCTTTACCAAGTGATGTTTCAACTGCTTTGTGCCATACTTTCGTTAGTTTTAGCTCAATAGTTCGACACTGATTAATCACAGGTGGTTTGAATAGTGCATTAGCTTTTGTCCATTGATGCAGAAGAGGGACTATCATGTCATTTATGAGTTCTTTATCTGTATAGTTCCTTCTGTCCTTTGCACTTTTTTCTCGAAGGAGTAACCCTAATCTTAGCATGTCTCTCACTGTTGGAAGTTCTGATACAGGAAGCTCCTTCCCTTTACCAACTAGCAGGCTCAAGTGGGTTGACAACTGACTTCTTGTCTTCAATTTTGACATCTTCACACTATCTGACAAATAGAAAAATATTTCAATGTTTCATAATTCAATTGTTGTTTCAAAAAATATCAATTTGTTTATCAAAAATGCTGTAACAGAAATAACATAATAATTTCTTAGAACATAATGTTTTATACAATGATATAAGTAACTGCGACAATCAATATGCCCTACTTACAATAATTAAAATGTAGAATTCGTCTGGTAGAGTAGGTGCAAGTACAATGAGAGCAAACCACCGTCTATGATATCTAGAAGGAGAGTGAGCCGGGCGCCTTATCCTCACGCTTGGTACAAGTCAAAACAAGAATTAAACTGTCCCACACGGAGAGCCTGTTCATGTTCATGTTCTGACATGCATATTGTACACAAGCTATAGAACCATAAAATACTCCATAATCCATATGCTTACATGAGATTAGTTAATATCAAGTGAATAATTCTAATCAAGTCTCATTAATTTGTTGAAATACTGATATTTGAAACTTTAAGGTATAATTGATGTAGGTGAGGGTTATTTCAATTCATTTTTGTTTGCTAATCTCAAGTTTAGACATAAAGAGGCACAATATTTTGACTACCAAATTTGATTTTTAACATGTTGACAAAATTGACACACCCTAATATACAGGGGTGAAAAATAAGGTATTCATCTGTACTAATACACGTTTCAAAAAGCTGGCCAGTAGATTCCGCGGTGCCTAGGTAGTGCAGGTAACAGTGGCTCCCTCCACGACAGAGCAGACAGGGAAAACAAGTAGCCGATGGTGGTGTGAGAAGGACTGACGTTGAATACCCGGTTAGAGTAAACATCACCTGTCATAAATGGCGCCCCCAACAGCCGGCGATGGTTTTCCACCAATCAGGAGCCGTTTCATGACTCGTGTTCTTCAATCGTTGCCTGCTGGTTAACTAGTGGTTTGGGTGGGATGGAGTATGCTGTGCAGATAAAGGTGACAATGCATTGTATTTGCATGGAAGTGTGACCCTTCTATGTCACAATAGTGAGCTAAGAGTGTTGTCAGCGCGTGTATAGTGAGCTAAGAGTGTTGCCAGAGCGTGTATAGTGAGCTAAGAATGTTGCCAGCGCATGTATAGTGAGGTACGAGTGTTGCGAGAACATGTATAGTGAGCAAAGAGTGTTGCCAGGCGTGTATAGGTGAGCTAAGATTGTTGCCAGCTCGTGTATAGTGAGTAGTGTTGCCAGCGGGTGTCTAGAGAGTGGCGTACACTTCCAAGGTAGGATAAGGTTAAAGCAAAATTAGTGTACAGTAGGTTATTTCGATCATGCCTATTGTGAGTTTGGACGAGTCCGAACGTGACTAAACTAGGTCGAGACTTGTTGAACATGTCTGTGATGATTCTAGAATGTTTCAGATACTACGATTGCTTAGGTTAGGTTAGGTTAGGTTAGGTTAGGTTTTCAGTAGTCAGCCTAGGGTGTTCTGAGCAAGGCTCGAAGGTGTTTCTTAAGTCTCTAGGATGAAAAATTTAAGGTATTCAGAATTCATCTAGGGTCATTTAAGGTGTTGACAATGTGTCTAGGTTGAACTGGTAAGTTTAGGCTTTTTTCTAAATGGTCCAATGTGAGCTGAAGGAGTTGTAAAAGAGTCGGAGGTATATTTTGGAGTTCTGAATTTATCTGAGGTAAGCTTGATATATGTTTCAATAGCTATGTTTCTAATCCTTCAAATCCCATAGAAAAATAAGAGAGAGAGAGAGAGAGAGAGAGAGAGAGAGAGAGAGAGAGAGAGAGAGACCAAAGCTAACTAGCAGAAAACTCATGCAAGAACTAGGAAGGATACGAGAGGGAGAACGAGGGAGGGGGCGATGAAGGGAAATAAAGAGAGCCAAGGGAGGGGTGAATGAGGGACGAATGAGTGAGGGATAAACTTAAGAGAGGTAGAGTGAAACTAATGGGCAATAAGAGACCACTAAAGAGAGGAAATTAAAGTGAAAGGTGGAGAAAGCAGGAAGGGAATTAGAGGATAGCGAAGGAGAGAGATGGAGAAAGTAGGAAGACAATAATCAAAGTAAAGCGAAAGAGATATAAAAGGGGATAGAAAATGGAGAGAGAGAGAGAGAGAGAGAGAGAGAGAGAGAGAGAGAGAGAGAGAGAGAGAGAGAGAGAGAGAAAGAAACATGGAATTAACGACAACGAAAAAAAAGAAGGAGAGGAAGGAACAAGTAATTCATGGCTTATAAGAGGAAGATGGGAGAGAGATAAACATAAATCCGACGACATTTAAGGAGAAACACAATGAGAAGGTAATAAAAAATAAAAGGGGAATTAATGAAAAATAAAGGGGAATGGAGACATACGAGAGGCGCTAAGAGACAAGGGGAAGGTGATATGAGAGACACTTGAGTCCTTCTTCTGAGGGGAGAGTGAAAGATGAGGGGAAAAATCGTGACTGAGGGGAACACAGGTAGCCAGGAGCGCATGATGGGGCGTGGCTGACAGGTGACTACATTTCTTTTCGTAGAAGTCAACGTTTTCTCTCGTGTCATGACGTAAGCTGATTGGTTCTTGTTAAATGTGACTGAACCACAGGTGATTGAAAAGTCCTTGCAAATAAAATTAACAATGTAGGGATAACAAATAACAAATCTGTTATTAATCATTACGGGTGAACAAGTATGTTTTGATCACCCTTTAGTAGTCCTGTATCAACTCTCGAAACTTCATTTGAGTCGTTTTATAGAAGTGAACGGTTTCGAATCTTTAATCAAATGACTGTCTCTCTCAAGTAGGGCACGAATCTCTAACCGAATTAAATGTTTCTCGTAAGTAGGGCCCGAGAAATCAGTCGAATGAGTCTTCCGTACGTGAGGAGGTTGAACTTTTTTAATTGAATGACTCTTCTGTAAGAGAGATTCGAACGTCTAATTGAATAAGTGTGAATTGTAAGTGGGACTCAAATTCCTAATCACTTGACTGTATTTTTTAAACGGTGGTTGAAGTTTTAATTAAATACCTGCGTCTGGTAACTGGAAGTCGAACTTTCAATCGAATGACTGTCTTGTAAGACTGGTTTACATATTAGTTTGTGGGATTTTAATATTTGATCAAATAATTAGTTCATTATTAGATCTCGAACTTCTAATTGCCTAAGTATTTCTCGTAAATAAGGGTCGTACTGCATATGTAATGAAAAGGACCTTGGTTCGTAAGTGCAGTTCGAGACTGTTACGTCTCATTTCTCTAGAAGTATTGGATGTCCAATATGAAGTTCTCCAGATGAACGCTTCGGATTATTTTAAACAAATGAATAGTAATAATACAAATTAGTTCATAAATTCATATTTAGAAAAGTATATTAATACTATTGATATAAATAATGAAAATGTAATTGAAGAGCACTATTAACAAACATACGATTGAGGGGATAGATAAATAAATAAATAAAATAATAGATGACTGAAAAATAATGACAAATTAATCCCATGCAAGAGAAATAAAGAATATTTCGACAGTTGCTCATAGATAAATGAAGGGAAAAAACGGAAAACCTGTGAAATACTTGCAGATAATTAAAGAAAATTTCTCCCCCTTAGGGTGAGAAAAATCTCAGGTAACAAAGAAATCTAACACCATTTTAAAAGTCAGCCAGAAAGACGTTTATAGGTCATGTCTTCAGTGTTGAATAATTCATGCAAACTACTACAAATACGCGAGACACGGGAAGTAATTGTTATATAATGATAGTAATGTTAAGTAAGATACATAGAACTGGAGTAGTAGATTTTACGGCAGTAGAGAACATTAATCAAGGCAAAAATAAATAACAAGGTAGTTGGTGTATAAGGTGTGAAGATCATGCTATAAACGTAACTGTGTGTCTAGCGAGTACTGGAAATCACACAGAGGTTCAGGGGAATATTGTCTTTAGATTAAATAGAGATTTAGTGGAGGTTAAGTGAGAATGGGCAGAGATGGAGAGGGTCAAGGAAGATTGTTTTTGTTTTTGTTTTTTTCTTTGTGGCTTCAAGAGTTCAGTAAAGATTACTTGGAAGGGATAAGCATGGGTATAAGGGGATAAGCATGGGTATAAGGGGGTAAGCATGCGTATAAGGGGTTCACAGAGGATAATATGAGGGACAAAACAGAAAATCATATTTACAATGGAGAAATTATCCAAGGGAGTTGACCAGAGATTCTGACGTACAACAAGAGGAGATTATCTGGGGTGTTTGTCCAGATATTCAATGATTCAAGAAGAGATTACCCAGAGTTCTGTCCAGAGATTCGGTGTGGTTCAACAGGAGATTTTCCTGAGTATTGACCAGAGATTGAATGGATCAGAGGGGACTAGCGGCGAGTTCATCAGGGGGCTGCTGAACAAATTGGTGTACCGGACGCGACCAGTAGACGCTCGAGTTACCCTGACAGTTTAATTTAGTAGAGGAAGCGACCCACGAAGACAAAGTTTGATTGTGGTAAAAGTTTTTTGTTGTGGCAGAGCAAGAGCTGGACCACGACATACACACATTGTTGCGGGGTGAAGCACTTGGTGTTTCGTTGTGAATTGCACATAGTCAGACTGTGGCACAGACACTCAAACAGAAAGACAGAGAATGATACAGACACCTAAGCACGTAAACACATAGAATCACACAGAAACATACACACACTTTATCAATGACTTCTCTCTCTTTACTCGTCTCTGTCTTTTCTCTCTCTCTCTCTCTCTCTCTCTCTCTCTCTCTCTCTCTCTCTCTCTCTCTCTTTCTATCTCTCTCCAGTTTTTCGTTATCAGTCGTCCGGAGAGACACCGTCGCGTCATTGGCAACACAACCTGCGACATTTTCAATACGACCCACTCTCGTTATCACCAGCTGTACGACTAGCCATTATCGCTATCAACGCCACAGCGCCACCTGTGGAACGCTAATGTCTTATTTATCATCGCTATCAAGCCAGTGTTGTTACTAGAATTACAGCCACCCACAGCCAATAGTAGAACTATATTATCATTACCACCACCATCACCATCAACACCACTACCGTCACTACCATCAACACCACTACCATCACCACCATCAACAGCCACTATATTACCATTACGATTTTTATCATCATCATGTTTTCATCACTACCACCACTACCACTGTTATCTTATCCACTTACTACCACCACCACCACTGTTAAGTCCACCTACTACCACCAACACCACTGTTATCTTGTCCACCTACTACCACCACCACCACTGTTATCTTATCCACCTACTACCACCACCACTGTTACCTTGTCCACCTACTACCACCACCACCATTGTTATCTTATCCACCTACTACCACCACCACCACTGTTATCTTGTTCCACCTACTACCACCACCACCACTGTTATCTTGTCCACCTACTACCACCATCACCACTGTTATCTTATCCACCTACTACCATCACCACCACTGTTATCTTGTCCACCTACTAACACCACCACCACTGTTATCTTGTTCCACCTACTACCACCACCACCACTGTTATCTTGTCCACCTACTACCACCACCACCACTGTTATCTTGTCCACCTACTACCACCACCACCACCACTGTTATCTTGTCCACTTACTACCACCACCACCACTGTTTTCTTATCCACCTACTACAACCACCACCACTGTTATCTTGTCCACCTACTACCATCACCACCACTGTTATATTGTTCCACCTACTACAACCACCACCACTGTTATCTTGTGCACCTACTACCACCACCACCACTGTTATCTTATCCACCTACTACCACCACCACCACCACTGTTGTCTTGTCCACCTACTACCATCACCACCACTGTTATCTTGTTCCACCTACTACCACCACCACCACTGTTATCTTGTCCACCTACTACCACCACCACCACTGTTATCTTGTCCACCTACTACCACCACCACCACTGCTATCTTGTCCACCTACTACCACCACCACCACTGTTATTTTATCCACCTACTACCACCACCACCACTGTTATCTTGTCCACCTACTACCACCACCACCACTGTTATCTTGTTCCACCTACTACCACCACCACCACTGTTATCTTGTCCACCTACTACCACCACCACCACTGTTATCTTGTCCACCTACTACCATCACCACCACTGTTATTTTATCCACCTACTACCACCACCACCACCACTGTTGTCTTGTCCACCTACTACCATCACCACCACTGTTATCTTGTCCACCTACTACCACCACCACCACTGTTATTTTATCCACCTACTACCACCACCACCACTGTTATCTTGTCCACCTACTACCACCACCACCACTGTTATCTTATCCACCTACTACCATCACCACCACTGTTATCTTGTTCCACCTACTACCACCACCACCACTGTTATCTTGTCCACCTACTACCATCACCACCACTGTTATCTTATCCACCTACTACCACCACCACCACTTTTATCTTGTCCACGTACTACCACCACCACCACTGTTATCTTGTTCACCTACTACCACCACCACCACCACTGTTATCTTGTTCCACCTACTACCACCACCACCACTGTTATCTTGTCCACCTACTACCACCACCACTACTGTTATCTTATCCACCGACTACCACCACCACCACTGTTATCTTATTCACCTACTACCACCACCACCACTGTTATCTTGTTCACCTACTACCACCACCACCACCACTGTTATCTTGTTCCACCTACTACCACCACCACCACTGTTATCTTGTCCACCTACTACCACCACCACCACTGTTATCTTATCCACCTACTACCACCACCACCACTGTTATCTTGTTCCACCTACTACCACCACCACCACTGTTATCTTGTCCACCTACTACCACCACCACCACTGTTATCTTGTCCACCTACTACCACCACCACCACTGTTATCTTGTTCCACCTACTACCACCACCACCACTGTTATCTTGTCCACCTACTACCACCACCACCACTGTTATCTTGTCCACCTACTACCACCACCACCACTGTTATCTTGTCCACCTACTACCACCACCACCACTGTTATCTTGTTCCACCTACTACCACCACCACCACTGTTATCTTGTCCACCTACTACCACCACCACCACTGTTATCTTGTCCACCTACTACCACCACCACCACCACTGTTATCTTGTCCACCTACTACCACCACCACCACTGTTATCTTATCCACCTACTACCACCACCACCACTGTTATCTTGTCCACCTACTACCATCACCACCACTGTTATCTTGTTCCACCTACTACCACCACCACCACTGTTATCTTGTCCACCTACTACCACCACCACCACTGCTATCTTGTCCACCTACTACCACCACCACCACTGTTATCTTATCCACCTACTACCACCACCACCACTGTTATCTTGTCCACCTACTACCACCACCACCACTGTTATCTTGTTCCACCTACTACCACCACCACCACTGTTATCTTGTCCACCTACTACCACCACCACCACTGTTATCTTGTCCACCTACTACCATCACCACCACTGTTATCTTGTCCACCTACTACCACCACCACCACTGTTATCTTATCCACCTACTACCACCACCACCACTGTTATCTTGTTCCACCTACTACCACCACCACCACTGTTATCTTGTCCACCTACTACCATCACCACCACTGTTATCTTATCCACCTACTACCACCACCACCACTGTTATCTTGTCCACCTACTACCACCACCACCACTGTTATCTTGTTCACCTACTACCACCACCACCACTGTTATCTTGTTCCACCTACTACCACCACCACCACTGTTATCTTGTCCACCTACTACCACCACCACCACTGTTATCTTATCCACCTACTACCACCACCACCACTGTTATCTTGTTCTACCTACTACCACCACCACCACTGTTATCTTGTCCACCTACTACCACCACCACCACTGTTATCTTGTCCACCTACTACCACCACCACCACTGTTATCTTGTTCCACCTCCTACCACCACCACCACTGTTATCTTGTCCACCTACTACCATCACCACCACTGTTATCTTATCCGCCTACTACCACCACCACCACTGCTATCTTGTCCACCTACTACCATCACCACCACTGTTATCTTATCCGCCTACTACCAAAACCACCACTGTTATCTTATCCACCTACTACCACCACCACCACTGTTATCTTGTCCACCTACTACCACCACCACCACTGTTATCTTATCCACCTACTACCACCACCACCACTGTTATCTTATTCACCTACTACCACCACCACCACTGTTATCTTGTTCCACCTACTACCACCACCACCACTGTTATCTTGTCCACCTACTACCACCACCACCACTGTTATCTTGTCCACCTACTACCACCACCACCACTGTTATCTTGTCCACCTACTACCATCACCACCACTGTTATCTTATCCGCCTACTACCACCACCACCACTGCTATCTTGTCCACCTACTACCATCACCACCACTGTTATCTTGTTCCACCTACTACCAAAACCACCACTGTTATCTTATCCACCTACTACCACCACCACCACTGTTATCTTGTCCACCTACTACCACCACCACCACCACTGCTATCTTGTCCACCTACTACCACCACCACCACTGTTATTTTATCCACCTACTACCACCACCACCACTGTTATCTTGTCCACCTACTACCACCACCACCACTGTTATCTTGTCCACCTACTACCACCACCACCACTGTTATCTTGTTCCACCTACTACCACCACCACCACTGTTATCTTGTCCACCTACTACCACCACCACCACTGTTATCTTGTCCACCTACTACCATCACCACCACTGTTATCTTGTTCCACCTACTACCACCACCACCACTGTTATCTTGTCCACCTACTACCACCATCACCACTGTTATCTTATCCACCTACTACTATCACCACCACTGTTATCTTGTTCCACCTACTACCACCACCACCACTGTTATCTTGTCCACCTACTACCACCACCACCACTGTTATCTTATCCGCCTACTACCACCACCACCACTGTTATCTTGTCCACCTACTACCATCACCACCACTGTTATCTTGTCCACCTACTACCATCACCACCACTGTTATCTTATCCGCCTACTACCACCACCACCACTGTTATCTTGTCCACCTACTACCACCACCACCACTGTTATCTTGTTCCACCTACTACCACCACCACCACTGTTATCTTATCCACCTACTACCACCACCACCACTGTTATCTTGTCCACCTACTACCACCACCACCACTGTTATCTTATCCACCTACTACCACCACCACCACTGTTATCTTATTCACCTACTACCACCACCACCACTGTTATCTTGTTCCACCTACTACCACCACCACCACTGTTATCTTGTCCACCTACTACCACCACCACCACTGTTATCTTGTCCACCTACTACCACCACCACCACTGTTATCTTGTTCCACCTCCTACCACCACCACCACTGTTATCTTGTCCACCTACTACCATCACCACCACTGTTATCTTATCCACCTACTACCACCACCACCACTGTTATCTTGTCCACCTACTACCATCACCACCACTGTTATCTTGTTCCACCTACTACCAAAACCACCACTGTTATCTTATCCACCTACTACCACCACCACCACTGTTATCTTGTCCACCTACTACCACCACCACCACTGTTATCTTGTCCACCTACTACCACCACCACCACTGTTATCTTATCCACCTACTACCACCACCACCACTGTTATCTTGTCCACCTACTACCACCACCACCACTGTTATCTTGTTCCACCTACTACCACCACCACCACTGTTATCTTGTCCACCTACTACCACCACCACTGTTATCTTGTCCACCTATTACAACCACTATCGTTATCTTGTCCACCTACTACCACCACCACCACTGTTATCTTGTCCACCTACTACCACCATCACCACTGTTATCTTATCCACCTACTACTATCACCACCACTGTTATCTTGTTCCACCTACTACAACCACCACCACTGTTATCTTGTGCACCTACTACCACCACCACCACTGTTATCTTATCCGCCTACTACCACCACCACCACTGTTATCTTGTCCACCTACTACCATCACCACCACTGTTATCTTGTTCCACCTACTACCACCACCACCACTATTATCTTATCCACCTACTACCACCACCACCACTGTTATCTTGTCCATCTACTACCACCACCACCACTGCTATCTTGTTCCACCTACTACCACCACCACCACTGTTATCTTGTCCACCTACTACCACCACCACCACTGTTATCTTATCCGCCTACTACCACCACCACCACTGCTATCTTGTCCACCTACTACCATCACCACCACTGTTATCTTGTTCCACCTACTACCAAAACCACCACTGTTATCTTATCCACCTACTACCACCACCACCACTGTTATCTTGTCCACCTACTACCACCACCACCACTGTTATCTTGTTCCACCTCCTACCACCACCACCACTGTTATCTTGTCCACCTACTACCATCACCACCACTGTTATCTTGTTCCACCTCCTACCACCACCACCATTGTTATCTTGTCCACCTACTACCACCACCACCACTGTTATCTTGTCCACCTACTACCACCACCACCACTGTTATCTTATCTACCTACTACCACCACCACCAATGTTATCTTGTCCACCTACTACCATCACCACCACTGTTATCTTATTCCACCTACTACCACCACTACCACTGTTATCTTATCCACCTACTACCACCACCACCACTGTTATCTTGTCCACCTACTACCATCACCACCACCGTTATCTTGTTCCACCTACTACCACCACCACCACTGTTATCTTGTCCACCTACTACCATCACCACCACTGTTATCTTATCCACCTACTACCACCACCATCACCACCACCGTTATCTTATCCACCTACTACCACCACCACTATTATCTTGTCCACCTATTACAACCACTATCGTTATCTTGTCCACCTACTACCACCACCATCGTTATCTTGTCCACTTATTACAACCACTATCGTTATATTGTCCACCTACAACCACCACCATCGTTTTCTTGTCCACTTATTGCAACCACTATCGTTATATTGTCCACCTACTTCCACAACTATCGTTATATTGGCCACCTACTACCACCACCACCACCACCACCGTTATCTTGTTCCACCTATTACCACCACCACCGTTATCTTGTCCACCTACTACAACATTATTGTACCTTAATTTACAAAAGAGATATGTCGTATTATTCATGGACTTTCCACATATGCCCATAGCACCAACACTTCCACAATTGCCACCCTCATCATAGCAGCGATTTATATATTACATCACCAGTACCAGCACCTCTACTAGCCACCACAATTTCCAGCTACCGCACCATCACGCACCATCTTCATAACCATCACCATTATCATCAACAACAAGTACCAATTAATTCAAATTCGGTAGTTTTGTCGGTTATTTTACCATCACTATACCATCACCATTATCGAAATGCTGTCAATCCAGTCATCACAATTATCACCATAACCATGAATTTTACCACCACTCTCGCCGAGAACATTATTAAGTTCCTTGGTTTAGTTATCCCACAAATGACGAAGTACGTACGATGCAAAGACGACTATCAGCACACGAGTGAATATTCGTCACCACCACCATGTCACCGACCAGACCATGCTCCACCACCACTACCATCACCACCAACCACCCCTCACCTCCCGTGTACCGGCACTTATCATCACCACCACTATAAACTATCATCACCACCACCAGACCATGCACCAGCATCGCCATCACCACCAACATCACCTATCCTACACGCCACCACCACCACCATCACCACCATCACCACCACACCATCATCACCACCAGCACCTTCATCGCCATCATCACCAAGCACTACCAAATTATCACCATCACCACCACTACCATCATCCACTACTCCATCACCACCACAATTACCCATCACCATCACCACTACACTACCATCTCACTGCCATTCTTCATCCTCACTACAACCACCACCATCACCGCAAAAATCACCACACCATCACACATCACCAAACATCACCAACATCATCACCACTATCACCATCACATCAGCATCACCACCACGATCATCACACCACCATTCATCACCACCACCCCCAAAACCACAACCACCATCACCACCATCATCATCACCCTCATCACCATCACCACCACCATCATCACCACACCCAACATCATCATCACCGTCACCCCCGTCATCACCATCACCACTGCCATCACCGCCACCACCATCATCACCACCACCACGATCATGACCACCATCATCGCCATCATCGCAACCACCACCACCACCATCACCACCACCTCCACCACCATCATCACCATCATCATCACCATCATCATCACCATCATCACCACCACCATTTTCATCATCACCACCACTACCACTACAACCATCATCATCACCATCACCCTCATCATCACCATCACAATCATCTCCACCACCACTACCATCACCACCATCACCTTCATCACCGCCATCATCACCATTATCACCACCACCATCATCATCATTACAACCACCACCACTACCACGATGACCATCATCAACACCATCACCAACACCATCATCACCACCACCACCATCATCACCACTATCATCACCATCATCGCCACCATCATCTCCATCATCATCACCACCACCTCCACCACCATCCTCACCATCATCATCACCATCATCATCACCATCATCACCACCACCATTATCATCATCACCACCACTACAACCATCATCATCACAATCACCCTCATCATCACCATCACAATCACCACCACCACCACTACCATCACCACCATCACCATCATCACCGCCATCATCACCATGATCACCACCACTACCGCCACCACCATCACCCCACTATCACCACTACGATCATCACCTCCACTTCATCATTACCATCATCTTCATCATCACCACCACCACCACCATCATCACCACCACAATCATCATCATTACAACCACCACCACTACCACCACGACCATCATCAAAACCATCACCAACACCATCACCACCACCACCACCACCACCACCACCACCATCACCAACATCACCACCATCATCACCACCACCTCCACCACCATCATCACCATCATCACCACCATCATCATCACCATCATCACCACCACCATTATCATCATCACCACCACTACCACTACAACCATCATCATCACCATCACCCTTATCATCACCATCATAATCACCACCACCACTACTACCATCACCACCATCACCATCATCACCGCCATCATCACCACCACTACCGCCACCACCATCATCCCATCATCACCACTACGATCATCACCTCCACTTCATCATTACCATCATCACCATCATCACCACCACCACCACCATCATCACCGCCACCATCATCACCACCACCATCACCACCATCATCACCACCATCATCACCATCACCACCACCATCATCACAAGCACCATCATCACCAAAACCACCATCATTACCACCACCATCATAATATCCACCACCACCACCACCACTACAACTATCACCCCCACAACTATCACCAACATCATCATTACCATCATCACCACTACCACCATCATCATCACCACCACCACCTCTACCACCATCACCACCACCACCATCACCACCATCATCCCCAATAACATTACCACCACCACCATCATCACCACTACCATCATCACCACCACCACCATCATCACCACTACCATCATTACCACCACCACCACCATCATTACCACCACCATCATCACCACCACCACCATCATCACCACCACCACCATCATCACCACCATCACCATCATCACCACCACCACCACCACTACAACCATCACCCCCACCACCATCACAACCATCATCATTACCATCATCACCACGACCACCATCACCACCACCACCACCACCATCATCATCACCACCACCATCATCATCACTACCATCACCATCATCACCACCACCATCATTACCACCACCATCATCACCACCACCACCATCACCACCACCACCATCATCACCGCCACCACCACCACCATCATCACCGCCACCACCACCACCACCACCACTATAACCATCACCCCCACCACCACCACTACCACTACCACCATCACCACCACCACCATCACCACCCTCATCACCACCTTCATCACCATCACCACCACCATCATCACCACCGCCATCATCACCACTACCATCACCCTCATCACCACCACCATCATCACCCTGTCCCTTGTAACACTGTACCTTGGCGTCACAGGTGCCATAAATTGTTTGACCGCCGTTCTCCTTCGGGCACTACTAAATCCAATTACTAGTGAGCAAAACAAAAGGCTGAGAGCAAACGGTGGCAGGTAATTCAGCAGGAGGCGTCGCTGAGGACCTACACCTCCGTCAGTAGAGGCGAGACTCCTTCTCCGGACGGCCTCAGGAGAAGACCGTACAGAGGGCCGCCAACGACGCGCTCCCCGGAAATCACCGGTCGTTTCGGCGCGGCAGAATCTTTATTGTTTGGTCATAAAATTGGGGGAAATGAAGCGAAACGAGGGAGGGAGGGCTCGTGTCCCTCTCGCTGAGAGAGAGAAGAACCCCTCACTTACCCACTGAGGGGAGAGGAGAGACGGTGGGGCGGCTGAGGAAAAGGGGAGGAAGGTGGGAGGTGTAGGGGAGAAAATTGCTTCTGGTTCCCCTGGATGTGCCATCAAATTTTGGTTTAGTGGAACTTTTTTTTAGGGTACTGTGGTACGTGCGTGGTGGTGCCTACCTTGATGGAAGTAGGTGTGCAGTGATGGTAGTAGACGGCAGTGGATACCATTGATGGTAGCGGATTCCATTGATAGTAGTGGCTGCCATAATATTGGTGGTTGCCATAATGTTGGTGGTGGCCATAATGGTGGTGGCTGTCTTAATAATGGTATCTGCCATAATAGTAGTGACTCCCATAATGGTCGTGTTCAACTGTATATAAGGGGCCTTGATCATTACACTGAGTCTCATTATTGTGTAGTTAACTTCCATTATGGTATTGATGAACGGTTTAGTATTTTCGCTCTATCGGTGTGTGTGTGTGTGTGTGTGTGTGTGTGTTTGTGTGTTTATAAGTGGAAGTGTATATTTGTGTATGAGTTTGTATGCGTAGCAGTGTGTGTGTGTGTGTGTGTGTGTGTGTGTGTGTGTGTGTGGGTGGGAAAGACCTAAAAATTATTTAGCTGATTATAATGAAGTTTACCAGACAGATTGGGTGTTGACCAAATACACACAGGACTGATGCTGGGGAAAGTAGGTCAAAGGTGAATGTCAGGGGTCAAACCTACCACCAGTCAAATAACCCGTCGACGACTAAGTTTCATGGTGGTCAATCATCTTGTCTCTGAGAATATTTTGTGAAGACATAAACTTAACAAAACAAAATACCATAGAATTGTGTGATTGCTTGTGAGGAAAGTGTACTTGGACTCTGTATGGGTCATATATAAAAGAATGTCCTAACTGTTTTGTATTTAGGTCAAAGATCAAGGTCAGAACTCAGAATCAGACTTAAACATAAGGGAAACATTGTACTGGGAGACCTCAGTGGCCACTTACTTGGTTCTCGTCCCCCAAACTTCACTGATTTGTTTTGATTTTCTCACCTGAAAAAAACCCCAGAACATTAATTTAATTTTACTTTCCGACATGTGGGTAGGGGGGGGGGGGGGTGAAATTATGACAACAGTTCAGTGGCTCAGCTGCGGCTAATACAATTAAGAGAAAACAAGTTTTGTAATAGTGAAATACAAGAACTTTGTTATGAAGGAACACAAGGTACTAATGATGAGGGAATGATGCCTTTATTTCATCACGGGGGAAAAGCGGAATGAGGAGAGGGAAATGGAAGAGAGGGAGCGGAAAGAGAGGAATGAGGTAGAGGGAGAGTGAGGGAGAAAGAAGGGAGGAGGAAATGGGAAAACGAAGGAGAGGGAAAGAGGAAGAGAGAAGGGGGAGAGGGGGAAGAATAGGGGAAGGGAAAAGGGGACTGGAGACGAGGGAAAAGAGTAAAGGTGATGGATGCGATAGGAGAGAGAGAGGAAATAGAAGAAAGAGGAAAGAGGGAAATTGGGTAGAAGAGGCTAAGAGAGGAAAATGGGAAGGGAAGGAGGGGAGTAGACGGAGAAGAAAAAAACAAAAAAAGGATCCCGGACACGAAAAACGAACAAACATGTTAATTAAAGAAACAAACAAAAACATGGGTCTGGCGGAGGTAGGACGAAAACAACAGTCCAAGGTGAGAAATGAGTGAACCTGAAGGACGGAACAAACCCTAGTGGTGGAACAAACCCTAGTGGTGGAACAAACCCTAGTGGTGGAACAAAACCGAGTGGTGGAACAAAACCTGGTGGTGGAACAAACCCTAGGGGTGGAACAAAACCTGGTGATGGAACAAAACCTAGTGGTGGAACAAACTCTAGTGGTGGACCAAAACCTGGTGGTGGAACAAACCCTAGTGGTGGAACAAAACCTGGTGATGGAACAAAACCTAGTGGTGGAACAAACTCTAGTGGTGGAACAAACCCTAGTGGTGGAACAAACTCTAGTGGTGGAACAAACCCTAGTGGTGGAACAAACCCTAGTGGTGGAACAAAACCTGGTGATGGAACAACCTAGTGGTGGAACAAAACCTGGTGGTGGAACAAACCCTAGTGGTGAAACAAACCCTAGTGGTGGAACAAACCCTAGTGGTGGAACAAACCCTAGTGGTGGACCAAAACATGGTGGTGGAACAAACCCTAGTGGTGAAAAAAACCTGGTGATGGAACAAAACCTAGTGGTGGAACAAACCCTAGTGGTGGATCAAAACCTGGTGGTGGAACAAAACCTAGTGCTGGAACAAAGCCTGGTGATGGAACAGAACCTAGTGGTGGAACAAACCCTAGTGCTGGAACAAAACCTGGTGATGGAACAAAACCTAGTGCTGGAACAAACCCTAGTGGTGGAACAAACCCTAGTGGTGGACCAAACCCTAGTGGTGGAACAAACCTTAGTGGTGGAACAAACCCTAGTGGTGGAACAAACCCTAGTGGTGGAACAAACCCTAGTGGTGGACCAAACCCTAGTGGTGGAACAAACCCTAGTGGTGGACCAAACCCTAGTGGTGGAACAAACCCTAGTGGTGGAACAAAACCTGGTGATGGAACAAAACCTAGTGCTGGAACAAACCCTAGTGGTGGACCAAACCCTAGTGGTGGAACAAACCCTAGTGGTGGAACAAACCATTGTGGTGGAATAAAACCTGTTGATGGAATAAAACCTAGTGTTGGAACAAACCCTAGTGTTGGAACAAAACCTGGTGATGGAACAAAACCAAGTGCTGGAACAAACCCTAGTGGTGGAACAAACCCTAGTGGTGGACCAAACCCTAGTGGTGGAACAAACCCTAGTGGTGGAACAAAACATAGTGGTGGAACAAAACCTGGTGATGGAACAAAACATAGTGGTGGAACAAACCCTAGTGGTGGAACAAACCCTAGGTGTGGAACAAACCCTAGTGGTGGACCAAACCCTAGTGGTGGAACAAACCCTAGTGTTGGAACAAAACCTGGTGATGGAACAAAACCAAGTGCTGGAACAAGCCCTAGTGGTGGAACAAACCCTAGTGGTGGAACAAACCCTAGTGGTGGAACAAACCCTAGTGGTGGACCAAACCCTAGTGGTGGAACAAACCTTAGTGGTGGAACAAACCCTAGTGGTGGAACAAACCCTAGTGGTGGAACAAACCCTAGTGGTGGACCAAACCCTAGTGGTGGAACAAACCCTAGTGGTGGACCAAACCCTAGTGGTGGAACAAACCCTAGTGGTGGAACAAAACCTGGTGATGGAACAAAACCTAGTGCTGGAACAAACCCTAGTGGTGGACCAAACCCTAGTGGTGGAACAAACCCTAGTGGTGGAACAAACCATTGTGGTGGAATAAAACCTGTTGATGGAATAAAACCTAGTGTTGGAACAAACCCTAGTGGTGGATCAAAACCTGGTGGTGTAACAAACCCTACTGGTGGAATAAAACCTGGTGATGGAACAAAACCTAGTGGTGGAACAAACCCTAGTGGTGGAACAAACCCTAGTGGTGGAACAAACCCTAGTGGTGGATCAAAACCTGGTGGTGGAACAAACCCTAGTGGTGGAACAAACCCTACTGGTGGAATAAAACCTGGTGATGGAACAAAACCTAGTGGTGGAACAAACCCTAGTGGTGGATCAAAACCTGGTGGTGGAACAAACCCTAATGGTGGAACAAACCCTAGTGGTGGAACAAACCCTAGTGGTGGACCAAACCCTAGTGGTGGAACAAACCTTAGTGGTGGAACAAACCCTAGTGGTGGAACAAACCCAAGTGGTGGACCAAACCCTAGTGGTGGAACAAACCCTAGTGGTGGACCAAACCCTAGTGGTGGAACAAACCATAGTGGTGGAACAAAACCTGGTGATGGAACAAAACCAAGTGCTGGAACAAGCCCTAGTGGTGGAACAAACCCTAGTGGTGGAACAAACCCTAGTGGTGGAACAAACCCTAGTGGTGGACCAAACCCTAGTGGTGGAACAAACCTTAGTGGTGGAACAAACCCTAGTGGTGGAACAAACCCAAGTGGTGGACCAAACCCTAGTGGTGGAACAAACCCTAGTGGTGGACCAAACCCTAGTGGTGGAACAAACCATAGTGGTGGAACAAAACCTGGTGATGGAACAAAACATAGTGGTGGAACAAACCCTAGTGGTGGAACAAACCCTAGTGGTGGAACAAACTCTAGTGGTGGACCAAACCCTAGTGGTGGAACAAACCATAGTGATGGAACAAACCCTAGTGGTGGAACAAAACCTAGTGGTGGAACAAAACATAGTGGTGGACCAAACCCTAGTGGTGGAACAAAACCTAGTGGTGGAACAAACCCTAGTGGTGGAACAAACCCTAGTGGTGGATCAAAACCTGGTGGTGGAACAAACCCTAATGGTGGAACAAATCCTACTGGTGGAATAAAACCTGGTGATGGAACAAAGCCTAGTGGTGGAACAAACCCAAGTGGTGGATCAAAACCTGGTGGTGGAACAAACCCTAGTGGTGGAACAAAACCTGATGATATAACAAAACGGAGTGGTGGAACAAACCTGGTGATGGAACAAAACCTGGTGATGGACAAAGCCTAGTGATGGAACAAAGCCTAGTGGTGGAACAAAGCCTAGTGGTGGAACAAACCCTGGCGGTGGAACAAAGCCTAGTGGTGGAACAAAGCCTAGTGATGGAACAATGTCTGGTAGTGGAACAAAGCCTTGTAGTGAAACAAAACTTATTGGTGGAACAAAACAATTAATAAAGTGCTGGAACAAAATAAAGATGAAATAAGTAATCGTAATATGCCGAGTGACGGACCAACAAATCACGTAGACTTAACGATGGAACAAATCTTAATAATGGAAAAACCCAACATACAAACCCTAATGCTGAAACAATTCCCCTTGATGGAAGGGAACCCAGTGATGGATACTAGCACATCACTAGGCCTAGGGAGAAATAACACAACATTTAGGCCTAGTACGCGAACAGCATAGTAATTAGAGAGCGGTAAAGACAACAGAGGGAACATAAAACAGCCCAAAGAGAGAGGAGAAGAGTGTATTCTGGCCCGTCTCGAGATGCACTGGGATTAGAGACGCCACCTCTTAATTGTTTGCAGTTGCCGGGCTGAGAGAGTCTTAAAAAAAGAAGGGGGTGAGGGGTGAGGGTGAGGAAGAGGTGGGAGAGGGGGGTGAGGAGTGAGAGAGGAGGGTGAGGGGGGTGAGGGAGAGGAAGAGGGGTGAGGGGGGTGAGGAGTGAGAGAGGAGGATGAGGGTGAGAGGGGAGGGTGAGGGGGATGAGGGGGTGAGGATAAGGGGGTGAGGATGAAGGGTGAGGAGGAGGGAGTGATGATGAGGGGTGAGAGGTGAGGGGATGAGGTGCGAAGGAGGGTAAGGATAAGGGGGTGAGGATGAAAAGTGAAGATGAAGTGTAAAGACGAGGGGGTGAAAGGTGTGGAGTGGGAGAGGAGGATGTGAAGGGGTGAGGAGTGAGAGATGTGGAGGCGGGATAGGTGAGGAGGGAGGGTGAGGAGTGAAGGAGTGAGGATGAAAAGTTGACGAGTGAGAGAGAGAGAGAGAGAGAGAGAGAGAGAGAGAGAGAGAGAGAGAGAGAGAGAGGCAGCATAGATATTGGAGTGAGAGGGAGGATAGGAAAGACAGGTAAAAGTGTGGAAGGGGGGATGTAAAAAGTCAGGGAAGGCAGGGGAGTGCGAGCGAGGAAGAGATAGATAGATAGATGGATGGTTGGATGGATGAATGGATGAATGGATGGATAGAGAGAGAGAGAGAGAGAGAGAGAGAGAGAGAGAGAGAGAGAGAGAGAGAGAGAGAGAGAGAGAGTCTATTACGTACACCACCCACCCTCCCAACACCCAAGTTACTTAAAAAAGAAAGAAAAATATCTATGCTTCTGCCTCCACTTCCCCCCTCCTCCTCCTCCTCCTACTTCAAGTTCCTCAGAGTGCTCAGCTACAGAAAAAAATAATGGGATATTTTTCACCAGTACAAGCACGAGTTTCAAGTGAGAATATATCAATTGTAGCCCACAGGATCAATATCATATCTTTATCACCAAGGACACATATACTGGTCGTAATGAGTACATGTATCAAGAGGGTCGTGTTTGAAGATGTGTTGAAGGTATGTCTCATAGGGTCGTTGAACCACTGAGGAAATTATTCAGTGAGAAGCTCAGTCAGTGAGTTATAAATGTGATATACTGTACCTCGACACACCACTACTCACTGTACTGTATTTCTCACAAGAGACAGTTGAATTCAGAGCCAAGATTCAGAAGAACTTTTAACTAATTATTGGCCAGTTAATTATTATAATACTGTATTACCTAACCTAACTGCGAATATATTTTTGACGTATCTTAATGTTTCTTTCTCGAGCTAACTTTAATATTAAAAAACTTTTCTTAGAACAATAACGCAGTTTACATTCTGGAGAGCAGATGGCGAGTTAATTACTGCGACACCTTACAACACAGCAAGTAATTATATTATTAACGATCTCCGTCTTTACTTTCAGGTTCGGTCTGCTGCCTCTAATTAATTATTCACATGATGTGTAAACAAGATCGATCCAGGAGACAGTGAGCTCCCGGATGTGTTATTTTCAGCCAGGTCACCAACGAGGAAGCTTAGACTTATGCCCTGAAAAATCACCAATACAAGCAAGAGGCGACCGACGTTCTTGGGGCATAACTTTCATGAGCATGTTATTACCGAGCTTTGGGGAACGCCAGGCTCTGTTGATTGCTCGTCCTGGCGTTTTTTTTTATGTTTCGGGTCTTACTGTCGTCTTAAACTCTTGTATTGTTCATGCTACCCAGACTCACAGACACACCATTCCTGTTGCCGTTCCTTCTTTTGTGTCACACATACACACTCCCATGTTTGCCCCGTTCCCGTTGTTCCTCTGTTTGTCCATTTCAATATCGAGGATTAAATTTCCCCGTCTCTCCCATCCGCTTCTCCTCGACAGGTTCGAATTGAAATGGAAGAAAAAAGAGACGTGAGAAATTTGCATACGGGAAAAGTGGGAGAGCGGCGCGACACGTCGACCAGCGCCGCCCACCACCACCACGGAGGACCCAGCGCCAGGAGTCATTTGCTGCTATTGTTTGCAGAAGTGCTGCCGGGGCCGAGTTATGGGTGTTTATTTGTGTTAGCGCCTATAAAAAGTTATATTTATTTGTTGTTTGTGTTTGTTTGTGTGAATTTTTGCCGTTGGCATTTTGTGTTTGCTCACATGACTCTTGGCTGGTCCAAGTTGTACCTGTTCGATTTTGTTTGGACGAGTTGAGTTTGTTTGCCGGAGTTGGACTTACACATACCTGTATTTGTTTGCAGAGTTAATGACTGAGAATTTATATCAGTACTTTATTAAGGTATGTTCTTAGCGATTCTTGTGTTTTTTTCTGGAGCGGTGCCTTTTGAAGTGACGTCTCATAACAGCAGTGCCTGTTTACATGAGTTCCATTTGTGCTTTGCAACAGGAATGGTACCGATGTCAAGTTGTGTTTATCTACATGAGTGTTGTTATTCGTTAACTTGTGCTCGTTTTCCTGAATTGTTGTTTGTCGAGATGTGTTTGATTAAAGGAATGGTGCCAGGGACAAGAGGTGCCTGTGATTATGAGGGTCGTGTGAGTATAGTAGTTACTCATTTGTATCTTCTCATTAAACTAACTGAATAGCTAACTAGCTAAATAATAGACTATCTATGTGTGTGTGGGAAGCATAACTCGAATTTGGAAAGTAATATAATATTTATCCTTAACATACACATACATATACTCGTATACATATTAAAGATGACCACTCCTAGAGAAGCTATATTTCTCGAGTCCAAACGTGAAAGATCAGCGTCACAACTATAAAGGAAGCATCACTCAGTATGAGTTGGTGTTTGGCTCGAGTGCAAACTAGTTTACCGATAAGTAGGGGTTGTGTTTGTGTTAACTTGATTGTTTTCAGGAGCGATTTTGTGGCAAGTTGTATTTATTTCCATGAGTGATAAAAGTATGTGTGTGTGTGTGTGTGTGTGTGTGTGTGTGTGTGTGTGTGTATGTGTGGGTGATTTGTTTATTTATATAAATAATGCTCATCTGAAATTGTTCTTAACATAAGAACATAAGAACATAAGAAAATAAGGAATCTGCAATAGGTATGTTGGCCTGTGCATGGCAGCTCCTGTCGAGAGTTACTACCACTCTCTATCATCCATGAATCTATCCAACCTCCCTTTGAAACTTTCCAGCGTTCCAGCACTTACTACAAAGCTGCTAAGCTTGTTCCACTCGTCCACCAAAATATTTGTGAACCAGTTCCTTCCTATCTCCCTCCTAAACCTAAACTTACCCAACTTAAATCCATTGCTCCGAGTCCTATCCTGCTCGGATATTATAAGAACTTTATCTATATCCCCTTTATTGATTCCTTTCACCCACTTAAATACTTCTATCATATCTCCCCGCATTCTTCGTTTTTCTAGGGAATGCAAGTTTAGTTTCTTTAACCTATCCTGATATGGAAGGTTTCTAAGTCTCGGAATCATTTTCGTCATTCTTCGCTACACCGATTCTAGTGAATTGATATCCATTCTATAATAAGGGCACCAGAACTGAACCGCATAATCGAGGTGCGGCCTGACTAGCCCAAGATATAGTTGCAATAAGACCTATGCACTCTTATTACTTACACTTCTAGATATAAAACCCAATACTCTGTTTGCCTTATTTCGAACATTAACGCACTGTTTTCTAGGCCGTAGGTCCGGGCTTACAAGTACCCCTATGTCTCTTTCACAAGTCGATTTCTCAAAGGTTGATGTTGTTAAGGCTGTATACATTGACAGTATTTGTTCTTCCAATATTGAGTACGCTGCACTTGCTGGTGTTGAATTCCATTTGCCATTTTTCAGACCACCCTGCAGTTCATTTAGATCCTCCTGTAATGCATTTGCATCCTGCCCTGAATTAATCTGCCGCCCTATTTTGGTGTCATCCGCAAACTTGCTTATGTCACTGCTGATCCCAGTATCTAGATCGTTTATGAAGTTTATGAACAAGAGTGGGCCTAGTACTGATCCCTAGGGAACCCCACTGGTTACACGGCCCCACTCAGATTTAACACCATCTACGCTGACCCTCTGCGTTCTTTCGGTGAGCCATGATTTTATCCAATTTAAAACTTTCCCTCGATACCAGGAACACTTGTATGTACTGTTCATTCGTTGTTTTGCCAATGGTATTAATCAGTTTCTGTTTATAGGGAGGTACAGTTTTTGTGCTGAGTTGTGTTTGTACAAGATGTGTTTTCAAATTCTTCGATGTTCGTAGTATCGCATTTAAAAAGTTATAATTAATAGAAAGAATTTTATTCAAGTCATTGGTTGTCTGTCAGAGCAGCTTCTGTGTTAGATAATAATAATAATAATAATAATAATAATAATAATAATAATAATAATAATAATAATAATAATAATAATAATAATAATAATAATAATAATAATTAACGGTTTATTGAAAGAGCATGGCAGCCGGAAGGCTGAAAATATACAATTACATAATTGGGGAATGGTTCTCTTGATTTACAAATGATGTACAAGTTACATACATACAAATTTGATATATAATAACTAAGTGTTGATAATTTTTACAATGGTTGGGACTGGTCTGTTCTTGTAGCAATCAGTTCGTGCTCCTATGGGCTGGATGCGGTTGGACAGGTGTGTGGCCACGTGGCCAGGACAGTAGCTTGGGGCAATGCAGGTGTGCTCCATGCTGACGTTTCTTAGGAAAGTCTTCGAGGTATTAGATAATGACGAAAATTACGATGTTATTTAATTAACTTTAGCAAAGCATTTGACAGAGTACCGCATCAGAGGCTTCTGAGAAAAATTGAGGCTCATGGTATCGAGGGGAAAGTTTTAAATTGGATAAAATCATGGCTCACCGATAGAACACAGAGGATCAGCGTAGATGGTGTTAAATCTGAGCGGGGCCGTGTAACCAGTGGGGTTCCCCAGGGGTCAGTACTAGGGCTACTCTTGTTCATAATCTACATAAACGATCTAGAGCCTGGGATCAGCAGTGACATAAGCAAGTTTGCGGATGACACCAAAACAGGGCGGCAGATTAATTCAGGGCAGGATGCAAATGCATTACAGGAGGATCTAAATAAACTGCAGGGGTGGTCTGAAAAATGGCAAATGAAATTCAACACCAGCAAGTGCAGCGTACTTAATATTGGAAGAACAAATACTGACAATGTATACAGCCTTAACGACATCAACCTAGAGAAGTCGACTTGTGAAAGAGACCTAGGGGTACATGTAGGCCTACGGCCTAGAAAACAGTGCGTTAATGTTCGAAATAAGGCAAACAGAGTATTGGGTTTTATATCTAGAAGTGTAAGTAATTAGAGTGTAGGGGTCTTATTGCAACTATATCTTGCGCTAGTCAGGCCGCACCTCGATTACGCGGTTCAGTTCTGGTGCCCTTATTATAGAATGGATATCAATTCACTAGAGTTTGGTGCAGCGAAGAATGACGAAAATGATTTTGGGACTTAGAAACCTTTCATATCAGCATAGGTTTAAGAAACTTAACTTGCATTCCCTAGAAAGACGAAGAGTACGGGGAGATATGATAGAAGTATTTAAGTGGGTGAAAGGAATCAATAAAGGGGATATAGATAAAGTTCTTGTAATATCCGAGCAGGATAGGACGTGGAGCAACGGATTTAAGTTGGATAAGTTTAGGTTTAGGAGGGAGATAGGAAGGAACTGGTTCACAAATAGGGTGGTGGACGAGTAGAACAAGCTTAGCCACTTTGTAGTAAGTGCTGGAACTCTGGAAAGTTTCAAAAGGAGGCTAGATAGATTCATGGATGATAGAGAGTGGTAGGAACTCTCGACAGGAGCTGCCATGCACAGGCCAACCAGCCTATTGCAGACTCCTTATTTTCTTATGTTCTTATCCTTCAGGTTAGGTCAGGTGAAGCCTTGAGGTCAGGTCAGGTTAGGTCAGATCCAGCCACAATCAGTATTGCTGGGTTTTTGTGCTTTTCCTTCGAGTTGAAATTGCCACTTTTGTATATCACTTGTGGGTTGATCGTCAATCTTTGCACTGTGCTGTTGATGTGAAGATGTTGATAAATCCAGATGGGAAGGAGGAGATAGGGGAGGGGTGGGCCCGACAGACCGAGCTGGCAGCTGTCTCCATGATCAAGAGACCACGGCCGCGTTAGCGGGCAGCGCCGACTACACACGTCCTTACCCTATGAAGGTTGAGGGTGTCTGTGAATAGATAGTGGATATGTGTGTGTGTCCACGATGTTCACGATGGCATAAACGGCAGTGTCCTGTACAATGTCACCCAGTATGAGTTCTTCCCCACCCAAACGGGGGTAAAACAAGGATGTGTGTATGGGCAACAACTTTTTTTTCCATTTTCTTGGCTATCTTCCTTACTCGTGCCAGTGCCAATTTAGCCGGCGGGGTGGTCATCGAGTCCTGGATGAAGGGTCTTTTCAAGATAAGACGACATCAGCCAAAAACAAAGTGTCTGCAGCTTCCATTACAGAACTTCAGTATGCAGACGACCAAACCATTGTTGCTCACACTCAATGCGACCTACAGGAGATCCTGAAAACATACGCAGATGCGTTTGCACGCTTCGGCCTTGAGGTGAATGTACGTATGACTCAGATTCTCTTTAAGCCTGCCCCTGGTTCGGCCACACCACCATCCATCCAGCTTAACTGTACAATTATCTGTAATGTTACCCACTTTCGGTATCTCGACTCCCACATGTCCACCACCACGGACATCGATGAAGAGATTCAACACCGGATTAGACGTGTATCTGAAGCCTTTGGCAGACTCCGGGCCCGTGTCTTCAGCTGTAGGGAGCTGAAACTATCTACAAAGTTGCACGTATATCGAGCAGTGGTCCTCCCCACCCTGCTACATGGCAGCGAGACATTAGTCAACATACAGGAGCCACCTCAAGGCACTTGAAAACTTTCACCAACGTAGTCAGGTTCCATCGTCCGAGCTCGCTGCGAAGATAAGAGAACAAATGCCAGTATTCTCGCTGACACCAACTGTAGGAGCTTCAGGACTACAATTATCCATGAACAACAACGCTGCACTGGCCATGTTACCCGCATGGACGACGGTAGACTACCAAAGCAGCAACTTCACAGTCACCTAACGAATATTAAACATAACGTTGGCGGGCAACTGAAAAGGTATAAGGAAAGTCTTAAGCCAAACCTGAAAAAGTCCCAAATTGATCCCCTCCCACATGGGAGACGATTACTCCACACCGTAACGTTTGGGGGAGCATCACACAAGACGGTGGCAATACTTTCAAGTTAGCGCGACTGCATACCTAGGCAGACAAGCGCCAACGCCGGAAACACGCTTCCGCCGCCCCTGCAGCACTAGATGTAGCCCCCCCCCCCCACATGTGCAACATTTGTGGACTGCAGTGACGATCCCGTATCGGCGTCTTTAGTCACCTCAGTACTCACCAACGAAGGTGACATCCCTAATAACTCCTCATTGTATCATAACTGGATGATCATCATACTCAATTCCGAGTGACAGCAAAGTAATAGTAGTAGTAGAAGTAGTAGTGTGTGTGTGTGTGTGTAATAATAATAATAATAATAATTAACGGTTTATTGAAAGAGCTTGGCAGCCAGAAGGCTGAAAATATACAGTTACATATTTGGGGAATGGGTTACGAATTACAAATAATATACAAGTAACATAAGTGACACAAATAAGACATATAATAACTAGATGGGGAAAAGCTCAAACTACAGTTCATTTCAACAAGTGACAGTGCAAGGAGTAGTGTTTACTGGGAGTGAATACACTGATTTATTACAAGTTATTGATAATTTTTACAATGGTTGGGACTGGGCTGTTCTTATAGCGATCAGTTCGTGCACGTATGGGCTGGATGCGGTTGTGGTGTCGAACAGCAATTCTCGGACTAGGGATCTCAGGTGGTAGTAGGAGCCGGTGTCGGGGATGGTGTAGAAGCTTCTTACCAAATTTGCAGATGAGGTCGTGGTGATGGTCAGTGAGAGTCGAAAGGGTCAGTGTGTTGAGCGCTTCTTGATATGTGGAGTAGGAAGGGGAGAGAATAATCTTGCATGCCCTCTTTTGCACTTTTTCTAGGTGTTTACGTTGTGTGGCATTTAGGGAGGAAGACCAGGTGGGGGAGGCATAGGTGAGCTTGGGAAGTATGAATGTTGTGTAAACACTGAGGAGCTCGTGTGCAGGAACTCCGAGGGACTTGAGTCGGCGGAGGAGGTGGAGACGGAAACTGGAGGATTTGATAACTTCACTGACGTGTGGTTTCCAATTTAGTTTGTTGTCTATGGTGACGCCGAGGAGCTTCGTGGAATCTACAACCTGGAGTGTGTTCGGACCTAGAGTAATGGAAGGAGGTGGGACAATGTCGGAGGAGAGGTTGATGTGCATAACCATGGTCTTGGTATGGTTGATGGTGACATGGTTGTTGGTGGCCCAGTTTTGGAGACTGTTCAATAAATCCTGAAGGGCGGTATAGTTGGGAGCAGAATTGTTGACGCTGATCCCAATGGTGGAGTCGTCGACATATTTCCAGCGAGCAGGGGTTTCTCTTAGGGCATCATTGATGAGCATAAGGAAGCAGAGTGGTCCCATCTTGGTGCCTTGGGGGACGCCACAGGTGAGTGACTGAAAGGTGGAGACAGCCCCTCGGAAGCGTACAGCTTGGCGTCGGTCACTGAGGAAGTCTGTAAGCCATGGTATAAGACTTCTCCGAAGCCCGAGGTCAATAGCTTTGTTGATGATTATATTGTGGTCGACTAGGTCGAACGCTTTAGTGAAATCAATGAAGGCGACAGCTACAGACGTTTTTCGTTTCTCGAGATGGCGGTATATGTAATCGAGAAAGCTGACAAGACAGTGAGTGGTGGAGGAAGTTTTCATGTTGCCAAATTGCTGAGGGTCTACGACTCCTGCAATATCAGCATAAGCCCAGTCGAACACAAAACTTTCACAGATTAGGCTGGGTATTGGGGTGATTGCAATAGGTCGTAGCTGATTTAAGGATTGTGGGCTGGTTGACTTGGGCACTGGTGATACATAAGAGGTCTTCCAGTCAGCTGGGCATCTGGCTTGACTGAGAGAAGCATTGATGATGGAGCATAGGGGTTTAGCAAGCTCCGGGGAGAACTCCTTGAAGAGTTTCATTGGTAAGTCAATGGGGGTGGTAGAGCGTTTTAATTTTAGTTTGTCCAGGCGTTTTGCTACTTCAAATTCTTCTACTAAGTCAGTGGGAAGGGGGGCTGGTAGGTAAGCAGGGAGAGTGGTTGTGTCAAGTCGGGGGAGCGTCTGGCATATAGTAGCGAAATGGTTATTTGTTTGTTCAGCTGCGTCAACATTAGTGAGATGGCTAAGGAAGGGGAGAGGGTGTGTCTTATTGTTTAGTCCACAGAGTTCTTTAAGCTTACCATACCATTGACTGATGTTGGTCTGCTTCAGGTGTTGTAATTTGGTTGGGTAGTGGGACTTCTTTGCAGTGCGTATTTCTCGGATGACTCGGTTGCGAAGGGACCTGTAGCGGATGTGGTCATTGAGATGAAAGGCTCTGTCTCTCTGTTGCATAAGTCTTTTGATCCGAGGTGTGATCCAGGGCAAGTCAGCTGGGTGAGATCTGACGGACTTCTCGGGGAAGAAGTGGTGGTGAGCTTCCGTGGTGGTGTTGGTATAATTTATCCATTTGGTTTCCACGTCATCCACGCTAAGTACTTCAGTCCAGGGATGGTGAACTATCCACTGCCCGAAGAGGCGCACTGCAGAGTCAGTAATCGGCCTGTAGGTCTTGATGTAGGGTCTCTGTACTTGAGTGGGAGTGGCAGCTGGGGACCAGAGCACTGATAAGTGTGTGCTACACCCGATAGGAGGCATTGGTTGAGGTGGTTGGTACTGGTCCGCTAAGTCAGTTAAGATAAGGTCAAGGGTATTTTGACCGTGTGTGGGGAAGGTTACAACTTGTGATAGTGATAGCTGGTCCTGGATATCAGTGGTGTCAATTTCATTAAAATCCCCACATAATACTAACTTGGCACATGGGTACCTAACTCTGAGGTGGTCTGAGGTGGTGATGAGATGATTGATAAGAGTGTCTCTGGTGGGTGACCGAGGCGGATGGTATGCCACACAGATTATGATGGAAGCAGTGTTGCGCGGGTGGGCCCGTAGCACGACACGTACCCATAATGCTTCCACATCTGCTGGGACTTGAACATCCAGGCGTGACGGGCGTAGGTCATCTTGACAGAAGAGGGCAACGCCCCCTCCGCGTCTATGTGAACGAAGGTGATGAAAGAGTTGATATCCCTCAATATGACACGTTTCAGGCACAATTTGCCAAGCCTCACATATGGCAACGACGCTCGCGGCGGCTGACCTGACTGTAGTTGCCAGCTCGTCGAACTTGTTAGCTAGGGAAGTGACGTTGGATAGCAGTAAAGACGGGAGATCATACCATATGCGTGGAACTTCAGTGTCGTGGTATGGTCTGTCAGGGGTGGGTTTCTCCGGTTTCCTAGTGGAGGTTACGGTTCTAATGGGCTTATGTGTATGACGGCCTTGTCTACGGCTCCGCGCGTGGAATATGTTCAGTGACTTGAGTCGCGCGATAACACTGCCATCAGGATAACCGTTCCCACGCTTTAGATGGTACAGAGTGCGTCGGGAGTAAGTGATTGGTGGCCATCTGTTGAAATCTGTTGTGGGCGGACGGAAGTGTTCGTCACTGACGGCACTTTGAGGGCCACTGACACTGGTAGACATCTGTTAATATTTGTCAGTCGTAAAGACCGTGGGTCTTTGTCCCTGGTGCTTGGGGTCGCCGACACAGTTATCACGATATATGTAAACACCGCGGTGGTCCTTGTCACTGGCACTTTAAAGGTGACCGATAAAGTGCCCACTGTCTGACTTTTCCTTGGGGTGCACTATCGAGCACCGTATGATAATCACTTATTGCACTGATGACTTGAATGCTTTGCTGAGAAAGTTCCTTAAGTGCACTATAGGAACACTGCTCCGTAATCAATCGTTCACTAATCACTAGAATGTTTTGCTGAATAAATCCCGGTGTAGTAAGGCTGGTAGGGCATTGGGGTATAGCAGGGGGAGTGGGCAGGGCCAAACAGACTCGGCCTGGCTGCTAAAACCGGGAGCGCCTTCGGGGCACGTCTTGTCTCACTGACGGTTGACAAGAGTATGTGTGTGTGTGTTTGTGTGTGTATTAATAATAATAAAAATAATTAACTGTTTATTAAGAAAACATGGCACCCCGAAGGCCGAAAATGTACAATGAACAGAGATGATAAGTTACATATGGTGAAATAGGGGAATGGGTCACTTGATTGATAAAAGCTTTCAATACAGAAACATAAGAAACATAGAGTCAACATATAGATTAACTTTTTGTTCTAACCTCACTAGGGGAAAGGTCACAGCAGGGTTAGCTCCCGTGGGATATTTATCAGATATGGCCAGTGCTATGTGTGGTCTGGGGTGTACGAGTTTGTTGGCCAGGCTGGAGATGGTCACGTTGGAGAACCTGAAATTAAAGGAAGAGATGGCGAGGATGAAATTAAAGGAGGAGATGGCGAGGTTGAAGGAAGAGGCGAGACAAGGAAACCCCCGTGTCTGACGATAACTCAGACGAGTGGAAGGTTGTGAGGAGAGGGAAGACCAAACTGGTGATGAGAAAGCACATCAAGGATTTGTCAACAACGACACCAACAGCTAAGTGTACCAACTCGTTCAGTCCCTTGATAGACGAATTGGACGTTAGTACAGTGATACACGAATTGGACGTTAGTACAGTCAGGGACAGGGCTGACAAGGAAGGTATAAAAACTTTAATTGTTGGTGACTCACAGGTAAGGTACTTGGACAGGGCTTTTTGTGGTAAAAACAAAAATAGATGAAGGTGTGTTTGCCAGGAGCTGGGGTGGGGGATATAATTGACATGATGGACAATATCTTGTCTGGTAATGGGAACAAACCCATTATCTGCCTCAGTGCAGGAGGCAATGATATTGGCCGGTGTAGGAGCGAGGAGCTTCTTGATAAGTTCAAGGCAGCTATATATAGATCGTATTAGGACTAGGGGAGGGATCCCTGTCATATGCCTTGTCCTGCCTAGTAGGAGAGTTGGCAGTGAATGGTTGTCAACGACCGTCTTGACAGATATTGCAAGTCAATATCAGTCCCATTCATTGACAACTGGGACAACTTCTACGGCAGAAGGGACCATTATGCTAGGGATGGGGTGCACCTGTCTAGGGATGGGGTGGCAACCCTGGCAGGATCTCTCGAGAGGGTAGTTCAAAGGATATCGAAGCCTTTAAACTGCTGGGAGAACATATGGGCAAGGGGGTGGAGGAGACTGCAGTGGGAGAGGGTAAACAAAGTGAAAGATTACAGGGAAATAGTGTCAGGAATGATGACAAAACTAAATTAGACAGGGAGTTAAAACCTAAAGGCGGTAAAGAGAGGACTCAGAACACGACTAAAAATGTCTACTACGCGAACAGTAGAAGTATGAGAAACAAAATGGATGATATTAGGGCCTTAGTATGTACCGAAAAAATCGATATAATTACATTCACTGAAACATGGATCAACCTAGACTCAAGTGAGTTACCGGTCGAATACCAAATTGCGGGTTACAAATTGTTTCATACCTATAGGCAGACCAGGAAAGGAGGAGGAGTAGCAATCCATGTCAGGGATAATCTGAGGTGTGAAATAAATAAGGAAATAAAAACAGAGCAGAATACAGAAACAATTTGGATAGAATTAAATTAATCGACGGTAGGGAAAATTAATCATAGGAGTAATATATAGACCTCCCAATCTTGATAGAGTTAACGAGCGACTTATCTGGGATGAAATGCGCAGGGCTTCCATACACAACAAAGTCTGTATAGTAGGCGATTTTAACCTAGGCCAAATAGATTGGACTGACCTGACGGGTAACTCAGTATCAGAGGATTTCCTCGAAACGATCCAGGACTGTTTCCTAAGTCAACATATAACCGAACCCACCCGGGGTAATAATATACTCGATTTAGTTCTGTCGAACAGAGAAAACCTTATTAGCAATGTCGAGGTAGGGAACGAACTTGCAAACAGCGATCACAAAGAAATTAGATTCCAGTTAGATTTTCAGGTCAGACGCAAGGAAAATTCCATTAAAGTCCCAGATTTCAGAAGGGCAAACTTTGATAGTTTAAGTAGGCAGCTGAGAGAGGGGGTGTCGAGCTTGGGCGTGAACCTGACAGATGACACGGACCTAATAACGAGATCTGAGATTGTCGAGTTCCACGACAATTTAAATAATGAGTTACTTAATGCACAAAGGCAGAACATACCATACAAAAAACTCGATCAAACAACAATGGCCCTAAATGGATAAGTAATTATTTAAAGAACATTATTGGCCAAAGGAAGGCGATAGGTAGAAGGATAAACCGTGGCGAAATTTACCTCCGGGAGTATTATAAGGTATTGGCCGGTAGGGTTAAGACCGAGATAAGAAAAGCAAAGAGGAATAATGAACTGAAGATAGCAAGGGAGGCGAAGACAAACCCCAAAGGATTCTACCAAATGTATCAAACTAGAACACGAGATAAGATTGGACCAATACAGTCATATACCGGCGAGCTAACTGATAACGACGGAGAAATGAGCAATAATCTGAATAAATATTTTTCAACAGTTTTCACCAGCGAAAATTTAAACATGATACCCGAGGCTTCGTCTCTATTCAGAGATAGTAAAGAAAACAAATTAAGCGAGATAGTAGTGACTAGTAACGATGTTAATAAGCAAATACACAAACTGAAGCCTAATAAGTCACCTGGTCCCGATGAGATATTTGCCAGAGTATTAAAGGAATGTAAGGAAGAGCCTAGTATGCCTTTAGCAAAGTTGTTTAACATGTCATTAAAAACAGGTGTAGTACCAGAATCCTGGAGGAAAGCGAATGTAATACCAATTTTCAAGAAGGGGGATAGATCACTATCCTCTAACTACCGCCCAATCATTCTAACATCAATAGTAGGCAAATTACTAGAATCAATCAATACAAACTCTATTCGAAACCACCTGGAGAAGCACAAACTGATCAATGATTCCCAACATGGCTTCACAAGAGGGCGTTCATGTCTAACTAATCTATTAGCATTCTTTTCATCAGTTTTCGAATCGATGGACGAGGGGCACAATTATGATGTGATATATCTCGACTTTAGCAAAGCCTTCGACAGAGTTCCCCACGAAAGACTAATTAGAAAGGTAGAAGCGCATGGTATCAAAGGTAATATCCTTAAATGGATTAGGGCGTAGTTACGGGACAGGAAACAGCGAGTGAGCATAAACAGCACTAAATCGCATTGGAGCAACGTCACTAGTGGAGTTCCCCAAGGCTCACTACTTGGACCATTATTATTTACTATATACATAAACGACATAGATATCGGAATAGACAGCAACATAAGTAAATTTGCTGATGACACTAAAATAGGACGTGTAATCAAATCTGACGAGGACTCTGCAAAACTACAGGAAGATCTAAACAAATTTTTCGAATGGTCGGAAAAATGGCAGATGAAATTCAATGTGGACAAATGTAAAGTACTCAGTATAGGAGATGTAAACAGGGAAACCAGTTACCAAATGAACAACGATGCCATTGTGGAATCCGAGTGCGAGAAAGATTTAGGAGTAATGATAAGTAGGAATCTTAAGCCAAGTAAACAATGTGTTTTTGCTTGTAACAAGGCTAATACAGTACTTGGGTTCATACAAAGGAGTGTTAGTTACAAGACTAGCGAGGTCATCTTAAAATTAAATCTAGGGCTTGTGAGACCTCACCTGGATTACGCAGTTGAGTTCTGGTCGCCGTATTACAGACTGGATATAGAATCCTTGGAAAGAATCCAGAGAAGAATGACAAGACTAATCCCGGGCATTAGGATACCTTGAGTACAGAGACAGGTTAAAGCATCTTAATTTGCACTCCCTCGAGAGACGTAGAGTGAGGGGCGACATGATAGAAGTGTATAAATGGAAGTCAGGGTTAAACAAAGGGGACATTACAAAGGTACTCAAACTATCCAACCAGGAGCGAACTCGCAACAACGGTTTGAAATTAGACAAATTTAGATTTTGGCGTGAAATAGGTAAACACTGGTTTGGAAACAGAGTAGTGGATGAATGGAACAAGTTGCCAAATATCATCATTAAATCGAATACGCTGGATAGCTTCAAACATAAGTTGCATGCTTATATGAGCAATTGGGGTTTGGGGATAAACGGGACTGCCCAGTATGGGTCAATAGGCCCGCTGCAGTTTCCTCCATTCTCATGTTCTTATGTTCTTAGATCTGGTACTGTGGGAGCTGGTCTGTATATATTCTTGTGACCTGTTGTCGACGCCAACAAAGTCCTTCCCACTGTCTTGATGGCCGTTGTACCTGACTGCTAAGCCTCTACCTCACTACAGCTGCAGATGCACCACGTGGTCAGGGTAGGTCCTCCAGCTCACACATGGTGTTGGAGATGGTTCTTGTTCCTCATATGATGTAGCTATGAATTCATAGTTCCTCACTTGGATGGAGTAGGGAGTCCTCATTTCTCTCCTGGTGTACTTTGGAGTGTTTCTTGGCTTCTCATCCAGTATTTGGGGTGGCGAGTGTACCACAGGCTGGGTGCGTCAGGTCAAGGTGTCGGGTCAACATTGGCCGCTAAGTACTGATTGTCGCTGTGACAGTTGTTTCTTCCTTTCGAGTTGCAATTGTCACTTTTGTATATCAGTTGTAGGTTGATTGTCAATCTTTGCACTGATAAATCCAGATGGGGGGGAGGAAATGGGGAAGGGGAAGGCCCGACAAACCGGGCTGGCAGCGCTCGCCATGGTCAAGAGACCACTGGCAGCGCCGACTACACACGTCCTTACCCTTTGCAGGCTGTGTGTGTGTGTGTGTGATAGGTTATGTTTATGCTATACCGTAATAGTTGTTTGTTGTAATGGCCCGGCGTAAAATGGAGATGATTATTACTGATAAGGAAGGTAGAAGCACATGGAATAGGTGGATCATTATTAAAATGGATTAGGTCATGGTTAACTGGTAGGAAACAAAGAGTCAGCATAAATGGATTAAAGTCAGACTGGGGTGCGGTCAAAAGCGGAGTTCCCCAGGGATCTGTATTAGGCCCTCTGCTGTTTGTTATATTCATTAATGATCTTGATTTAGGCATAACTAGTAGGATTAGTAAATTTGCAGATGATACCAAAATGGGGAGAGTGATAAATTCAGAAAGTGACTTTGAACACCTTCAAAGAGATCTAGAGACCTTACATGAGTGGTCAGTAGACTGGCAAATGAATTTTAATACTGATAAATGCAAGGTACTACAGATAGGGAAGACGAATACAAACGTTAAGTATAAACTAGGTAACACGGAAATAGAAAACTCAGTTTGTGAAAAAGATCTAGGTGTATTTGTTAGCAACGATTTGAAACCTAGAAAACAATGTATTAGCGTTCGCAACAAGGCAAACAGGATTCTTGGGTTCATATCTAGGTCTGTGAGTAACAGAACTGCTGACGTTATCTTGAAACTTTACCTAGTATTAGTGAGGCCACACATGGATTATGCGGTTCAGTTCTGGTGTCCTTATTATAGAATGGACATAGATTCTTTGGAGAGAGTACAAAGAAGAATGACAAAAATGATCCATAATATTAGAAACCTTCCATATGAAGAAAGACTGAAAAGCTTAGGCTTACATTCATTAGAGAGGCGTAGAGTTAGGGGAGATATGATAGAGGTGTACAAGTGGGTAAGTGGGATTAACAAGGGTAAAATGGAAGATGTTCTGAAGCTCAGTAATGACGAAATAACTAGAACAAATGGCTTTAAATTAGATAAATTCCGATTCAGAAAGGATATAGGCAAGCACTGGTTTGGTAATATAGTTGTGGATATGTGGAATAGGCTACCGAGTGCTATAGTAGGATCGGGGACGCTAGGGAGCTTCAAGACGAAGTTGGATAGGCACATGGAAGTGCTGGGATGGGTGTGAAAGGGATCTGCCCTGTATGGGCCAGTCGGCCTCCTGCAGTATCCCACTTTCTTATGTTCTTATGTTCTTATGTAAGAGCCACACCATCATGGAGACAATTACATTTAGTGATTAACTGACGATTTTCTTACTTGTTACATGGAAGATGTTCTGTGTGTGGATGTGAGGCTTGCACGGTGATCGTTTACATGAAAAGTTAATTATTCGTTTGACTTTTCAGAAGAGAAATACCTGCACACTGTTGTTATCGTCAACAGTGTGAACCATTGTAATGTTATCATCGTTTATGACTGTAAATTTAATTGCTTAGAAAAGAGATGCCCTTCCGATATGTTGGGGAATTTATAGAAGCTTCGGTCTGCTTTATGTAGTTACTTGCATAAATGGAATCATAGAGAGGTGCTTCTGTGGACCTGACTTCTATTTAGGTACCATTGATGTGGTAGCACTTTAGTGGTTTTTGTGGGATAGTTATTGTTTGTCACTGTCGGTGTATCTTTAAGGATATAGATATTTTTACAACTGGCGGTTTTATATTTACTTTGTTCTGAGTACAACTTTACTTTTTTAAATAAATAACACCCCCATAGTGTTACGTGTTTGAGAAAGCTATCATAAAAAAGAGTTTTATTTACACAATGACTGTTAGTTTACAAAAATATTCTGTGGGACTCACAGTGAACGAGGCGACCAACGACCGCTTGACGACATCGCCTGTGTTTAAGGTCGCTGTCTCACGCTCAGTCACCCGAAACGAAGCAGAAGACTCTCATGAGGGAACCGTCTCCTAAAATTTCATAAATATTTCTGTCTGGAACATAAATGCCAGAATGTGGAGACAACAATATAATATTTGGAGAATGGTCGGGATGAGAGAGTTTGAGGGAGATGATTTCTTTTTTTTTTCCATTTTTCCCCATGGAGAGGGTCGTGGGTCACCAGGGAGGACGACTATTGTAAGGGGAGCCGCCTCAGGAGGGTGGCACGCCTGCCTGAATTAGGAGCGCTTGTTGGAGAAGTTCGCTGCATAAAGCACGAGTCGTGACAGGGGTGAGGACAGGCGACCAGGGCAGCTGTGTCTGCCTGGGGAAGAGGTGCCCTTTTCCTCTCTTTTCCCATTCCACTTGCATCTCCCATCCCCCCCCCCCCTCTCTCTCTCTCTCTCTCTCTCTCACCTCCCCACTCTTCTCTTTCCCACTCCTCTTCCCCACACTCAGCTCCCCAGAGGTGTGGCATCTGTGGAGAGAGAGAAGGCTTTTAAGAGGGGCGGACGCTTTGAAGAGGGATGCCTAGGATATGGAAGTGCGGCCATTTGAGGCAGGGTTGTTTGCCGGCTGTTGAAGGGGCTCTCGTAGTACCTGGCGATTCGTAGAGCAAAGGTAAGTGGTGAGAGGTGGAGTGGCTTCTAAGTGGAGGGTTGAGTGACGGGGGAGAGGGAAGCCAGTAACAACAGTGGCTGATTAAAGAGAAAACACCTGTGCAGAAGGGGAGCTGTTTAGAAACACTGGCTGTTGAGGAGCGGTTGCAACTATAATGGAGGGAGGTCGTACGTGAGAAAAAAAATGTGTAGATAAAACCTTGATAGAGTACATCATACTTCCAGATGTATCACCTGGCTAAGGAGTTGAAACAAAATGAAAAAGAAAAAACATTTAGAAAAGAAAACATTCGGGAGGCAAACGAAAAAAAAATATGTAGAGCAGGCAACGAATAAATGTTTATGGTACCCTTGTAGTCAAGCTGAAAGAAGATTATACGTTAAAAATTTACATCACAAAAATCCGAGATGATATAATGATCAGTAAGAGGACGCAGGTACAATGGATATTAATCCAGAAAATAATTTCCTGGTTTTTATCAATAACACCAAACAATACTTTACTGCCAAAAGTTGATGAATTATATTGTCGAGAAAATAAAATAAATATATTGTTATTGTCAAAAAATATATATTCCAGTATAAGAATCAGTGTGCGCGAATATTCAGCATGGATGTGATGCAGCGACTATTATGTAAGCGGGACCATTGTGGCCACACAGCCCCCCCCGCGCTGCTGACAGCCAGATTTACATTTCCTGAGACGTCCCGGATTGGTGCAGGGCGGTGCTGTGTCACCCAGCTGGACCGGGAACACTGTCTAACTTGGTGTGGTGTTATGGACCGGGAACACTATGTTCCGTGTTATGCTTGAGATAATGGGATAAATGAGTCCCAACATAATCATTATAGTTTGGGCCCAGTTCTAATCGGCACCACTCCAAAGAGGCCCATAAGGGCTGACCTTATTAGAACTGGGGCCAACTTGACCGGCAACTGTGTCAGTCACGCTGGGTCGAGGATAATATCCTCAGTTGGTCGGAGGTCGAGAAGAGGTAGGACCGGGGGAGGAGGAGGTGATCCAGGGGGAGGAGGGACTGATCCACGGGGGAGGAGGGGCTGATCCACGGGGAGGAGAGGGATGATCCACGGGAAGGAGGGATCACGGGGAGGAGAACGGCGATCTACAGGGGAGGAGAAGGGTGATTCACTGGGGAGGGGAAGAATAATTCACGGGGTTAGGAGGGGGTGATCCACGGGAAGGAGAGGGTGATCCACGGGGAGGAGAGGGTGATCACTGGGGGGGGGGGGGGAGAGGTTGATTCACGGGGGAAGAGAGGAGTGATCCACGTGGTAGGAGGGGGTGATACACGGGGAGGAGAGGGTGATCACTGGGGGGGGGGGGGAAGGTTGATTCACGGGGGAAGAGAGGAGTGATCCACGGGGTAGGAGGGGGGGATCCACGGGGTAGGAGGGGGTGATCCACGGGAAGGAGAGGGTGATCCACGGGGAGGAGAGGGTGATCACGGGGGGGGGGGGGGGGAGGTTGATTCACGGGGGAAGAGAGGAGTGATCCACGGGGTAGGAGGGGGTGATCCACGAAGAGGAGAGGGTGATCCACGGGAAGGAGAGGGTGATCTACGGGGAGGAGAGGGTGATCACGGGGGGGGGGGGGGGGGGGGGTTGATTCACGGGGGAAGAGAGGAGTGATCCACGGGGTAGGAGGGGGTGATCCACGGGGAGGAGAGGGTGATCCACGGGAAGGAGAGGGTGATCCACGGGGAGGAGAGGGTAATCACGGGGGGGAGGTTGATTCATGGGGGAAGAGAAGGGTGATCCACGGGGAGGAGAGGATGATCCACGGGGAGGAGAGGGGTGATCCACGTGGGAGGACGGGGTAATCCACGGGAGAAGTTAGGGTGGTCCACGGGGAGGAGGGGGTGATCCATGTGGGAGGAGAAGGGTGATCCAGGGGGAAAGAGAGGGTGATGCACGCGGAGGAAATTGGTGATCCAAGGGGAGGAGAAGATTGATCCACTGGGAGGAGAGGGGTGATCCACGGGGAGGAGGGGGTGATCCATGTGGGAGGAGAGGGTGATCCAGGGGGAAAGAGAGGGTGATGCACGCGGAGGAAATTGGTGATCCAAGGGGAGGAGAAGATTGATCCACTGGGAGGAGAGGGGTGATCCACGTGGGAGGACGGGGTAATCCACGGGAGAAGTTAGGGTGGTCCACGGGGGAGGAGAGGGTGATCCACGGGGAGGCGGGGGTGATCCATGTGGGAGGAGAGGGGTGATCCAGGGGGGAAGAGAGGGTGATGCACGCGGAGGAAATTGGTGATCCAAGGGGAGGAGAAGATTGATCCACGGGGAGGAGAGGGGTGATCCACGTGGGAGGACGGGGTAATCCACGGGGGAAGTTAGGGTGGTCCACGGGGGAGGAGAGGGTGATCCACGGGGGAGGAGAGGGTGATCCACGGGGGAGGAGGGGGTGATCCACGGTGATAATTTGTAGTGTTGTAGAAAATGCGATTTTTCTCAATTGGTATTTACCTTATGAAGTTGTATGTTGCATGGGACATATGTATAGGAACAGGAGGAGGAGGAGGAAGAAGAGGAAAAGGAGGTGGAAGAATAATCGGAGGAGGAAGCAGAGGAAAAGGAGGTAGAAGAAGAAAAGGAGACGAGGGAAAAGGAGGAGTGACTGTGTAAGGAAACAGACACAGTCATCCGTGTAGCGCCAAGAGAGCGTCACCTCTGATATCTGACGTTGAGAACTTGGGACCATACTAACGCCTCCCTAACCAGAGAACTTTCATCGTGTCTTCCTAACTCAATAAAGATTTACATATGATTGAATAATAAGATAAGTTTCTGCCTAAATACTCAGTAAAGAACTTCTAAAGCGATATATATATATATATATATATATTAGAAACTGGTAAAGGAGGTTTCATTGGTCATTATGTTCCGTGGGCCGTGAGTACAATAATAACCAAACCAAAACTATTTCCCGAAAACTCTAAAAGCTACTCAGCTCTCACAATCTCCTATTCCAATCTGCTCCCCCTCACCACCACTCCTCCCTGCCTCTACCCCTCGCCAGCTCTCCACCGTCGTAACAAACACGTTATATATGCATCCCATTTTTCTCTCGTTGGAGGATTTTAGCATGGAGGGGGAGTCGGAGGACATAAATTGGATTGTGACAGCCGCCTGGGGAGTGGACCGAGTAACTTATGCGCGTCAGATCAAACTTGTGTCTGTGTAGCTGTTCCCTTGTCCATTCCGGGATTGAATATATGCAGTTCAGGGGACGATCAGGGCGCTGGAGAGCCCTAGACGTTCCTCGCTGCACTGTACACCATTAGTTCAGGGTCCTGGATCTTGACTCCTCGCCCGGTTGGGTTGTGTGGCCGCTATGAGTGTGACGCCCTGGGGATACGACCATGACTGTTACATCTTGTTTCACATTTTTACCTGTTATGAAAATCAGTCCATTGTATATTATCCTCTCTGTTCTCTTTATATTTTTTTGTTGGGAGGGAGGGGGGCTAATAACGAAGGTTTGAGTGGCAGGTTCGCTCTGTGGACACTTCGTTGTTTCGTGCTTTTTCTTTCGTTTGAGTGCTAATTTGATCAGTTCATGCCTTAACAGTTTGTATTTTCTTTAACTGAAGTGAATATAGCAATTTGATAACTTCGATCAAAAGCAAGGCAGGAGGTTTCTTATAAGATGGAAATTAGTGAAAGTTTATTATTGTCCGATGATTTTGCCGAATAGTCTTCAGTTAAACACGAATTTATGCATTATTTTTAATTTAATTTCGCTTGATGACTCTTACACTTGAAAAGGGGAAGTTAATTGAAGGTTTAGATAAGAACATTAAAGAAAATAAGAAAACGCATCAAATATTGCGTAAAGATATCGCACTGAGATTGCAATAGCGTGTTGCCCCCCTAATGGTCTTGCATCATGAAACACTGAACCATCGTTTTGCTTCCCTACTGCTGTTGCGCCATTAATTACTGGAATATCGTTTCGCTCCTCTAATGGTAGAACACCATGAAACTCTATACTACCGTTTCGCTTTAATAGTTCAACGTCGTGAAACAGGTTTTAGTTTCGCGAAATTCTGAAGTCTGGTTTTCGTTCAACTAATATAATGTATAAATAACACATCAACTAACACGGTTTCAGTCCTCTCATATCTAGTACAGCATCAGGAAGAGTGATTCGATCCTCTTGTCGTTATACTTTTTTTTATCATAAATTGTTAAGACATTACTTTGCCTCCCCTCTTCCTACACCTGTATTCCTTCACCAGATACGAAACATTCTGTCCAGGTTTACATCTCAAATGGCACAGTACCTTTAATAAATATTGATAAAGTATAGCAGTAGATAATAATACTCTAATTTATTGCTTCAAAATATATTACAGCACCTCTAATCATCAGGTCGACACTAATTTAACCACTCATCAAAATACCTAAACACAAGTGATAAATAATATGAAAACTCGAGTCTTTACGCGCGATAAACGATCAAGAATTTAATATATATTCTCACTTCTACTTAACCAGTCTGGACACTACAAAAAATACACAAAATATAAAATAATCTCACGAAAAATGAGTCAGAAAATTTATCAACAAAAATCTACGACCATAAGCTGAAAATATGAACAACATCCGACGTAATCTACAGCATCCTAGCCATTAGTTACCCCACCCCCTCCTTCCAATCCTACATCCCCTCCCTCACTCTTCCCACCCCACCACTCCTCTCTTCTCCCTCTGTCTTACCCATCCTTCTTCCTCCCACCCCTTCCATCCCCTCCTCTATCTGTCTTACCCAACCCCTCCCTACCTACCTCCACCCTCATCTGTCATTTCTCTATAGCCGCCCCACCTTATACCAATCCCTTCTTCCTCCTCCCTCCTCCCTCCCTCCATCCCATTTAGTCTCAGCAACAGGAGGATGAAGACAACATCGGAGGAGACGATGGAGGTGAGACATAATCATCATTACCAATACCAGATGAAAAGAGAGACAGCGGTAACAGCAACTGAGGAGAGATAGCAGTAAGACCAACAGAGGAGAGAGAGATAACAACAACAGAGGAGAGATAGCAGTAACAGCAACAGAGGAGAGAGAGATAACAACAACAGAGGAGAGATAGCAGTAACAGCAACAGAGGAGAGAGAGATAAAAACAACAGAGGAGAGATAGCAGTAACAGCAACAGAGGAGAGAGAGATAACAACAACAGAGGAGAGATAGCAGTAACAGCAATAGAGGAGAGAGATATAACAGCAACGGAGAGACAGCAGTAACAACAACAGAGGAGAGACAACAGTAACGACAACAGAGAGAGACAGCAGTAATAGGAACTGAGGAGAGATAGCAATAACAGCAACAGAGGAGAGACAGTAATAACAGTAACAGAGGAGAGACAACAGTAACTATAACAGAGGAGAGACAACAATAACAGCAACTCAGGAGAGACAGCAGTTACAGCAACAGAGGAGAGACAACATTAACAACAACAGATGAGAGACAGGAGTAGGGGCAACGAAGAGAGACAACAGTAACAGCAACGAAGAGAGACAACAGTAACAGCAACAGAGGAGAAACAGCAACAGAGGGGAGATAGCAATAACTACAACAGAGGGGAGACAACAGTTACAGCAACAGAGGAGAGGCAGCAATAACAGTAACTGAGGAGAGACAACAGTAACAGAGGGGAGACAACAGTAACAGCAACAGCGGAAAAACAGCAGTAACAGAAACAGAGGAGAGACAACAGTAACAGCAGCAGAAGAGATACAACAGTAACCGCAACGAAGGGGAGACAGCAATAACAGCAACAGAGGAGAGACAACAGTAACAGCGACAGAGGAGAGACAACAGTAATAGCAACAGAGGAGAGACAACAGTAACAGCGACAGAGGAGAGACAGCAATAACAGAAACAGAGGAGAGACAACAGTAACAGCGACAGAGGAGAGACAGCAGGAAGGGGGTCAAGTAGAAGTGGGTTAAGTAGAAGTAGGAAGAGGAAGAGTAGGAGAAAGGGTAACAGCAGCATTAGTAGGAGGGAGATCAGTATGAGCAACGGTAGGAGGAGTGATAGAGGAGGAGGAATAGGAAGAGCAGTAATAAGAGGAGGAGGAGGAGAAGGAGGAATAGCAGTAAGAGCAGTTAGAGGAGGAGGAGAGAAGTAAGAAGGGGAGGGGAAGGAGGAGGAGGAGGAGAAGGAGGAGGAGGAGGAGGAGGAGAAGGAAGAAGAGGAGGAGGAAGAGAAATAAGAGGAGGAGAAGGAGGAGGCAATATATATCGTCACTAACTGTTGAACAATCACCGCCACATATGTTGCCGCCAATGACATATCATCACGGCCACCAACACGACTTCCCCCCCTGCCCCCAAGCCTCCTATCCCCCGCCTCCCATCCCACGCCTCCCATCCCAAGCCTCCCATCCCAAGCCTCCCATCCCAAGCCTCCCATGCCACGCTCCCTCTGTCATCTGCGGAGCGTCTTCTGTGGTAATCCCAGCACGTAGAATCTCGTAGATTCCTAGGATTGGAGCCTTTTAGACTCCTAGGATTAGAGCCTTTTAGACTCCTAGGATTAGGGCCTTGTTGACTCTTAGAATTAGAGCCTTGTAGAATCCTAGGATTAGAGCCTTGTATACTCTTAGGATTGGAGCCTTGTAGATTCCTAGGACTAGAGCCTAGTAAATTCCTAGGATAAGAACCTTGTAGAATCCTAGGATTAAAGCCTTGTAGACTCCTAGGATTAAAACCTTGTATAGTTTTAGGATTAGAGCCTTGTAAACTCCTATGAGAGAACCTTGTAGACTCCTTGGATAAGAGCCCTGTAGAATGCTAGGAGTAGAGTCTTGTAGACTCCTAGGATAAGAGCCTTATAGACCCCTAGGATTAGAACCTTATAGACTCATAGAATTAGAACCTTGTATACACTTAGGGATAGAACCTTGCTGACTCCAAGAATTAGAGCCTTATAGACTCCTAGGCTTTAATGCCCTGTAGACACTTAGGATTGGGGCCTTATAGACTCCTAGGATTTAGAGCCTCGTAGACTCCGTGTAAATTCCTAGGATTAGATCCCTGTAGACTCCTAGGATTAGAGCCTAGTAGATTCCCAGGATAATAACCTTGTAGAATCCTAGGATTAAAGCCTTTTAAACTCCTAGGATCAGATCCTTGTAGACTACTATGATTAGAACGCTTAGAACCTTGTATACGCTTAGGATTAGAGCCTTGTACACCCCTAGAATTAGAACGATTAGAACTTTGTAGACTCCTAGGATTAGAGCCTTGTAGACTCTGAGGATTATAGCCTTAGAAACTCCAAGGATGTCCCAACTGGCTAGTAATCCCAGCACGTCTAGTCTTGTAAATTCCTAAAATGAAAGACTCGACTGTGTTCCTAATACAAAGAACCTTGTAGACAATACCAACAAGTAGAACCATATAACTAGTCCTTGTACGCAGAGCCTTGTGGGTTGTCCTAGCACCTAGAACCATGTAATCAGAGCAGGTTGTCCCAGCGTATAGAGTCCTGCAGGTAATTTAGGTAGAGGGAGTAGTGCTGTGATTAATATATTACAGGTAATCCCAGATTATAGTTAATCCCAACACGTGGAGCCTTGAGGCCTTTTGTCTTCGTTGTCATCATAATCACCATCAATACCATTATTATTATTATTATTATTATTATTATTATTATTGTTATTATTATTTTTATTATTAATATTATTATTATTATTATTATTATTATTATTATTATTATTATTATTAGCCAATGTACCCGGCTTCTCACGTGTTACAGTTATAAATTTAGTATAATATTAAAGTAACCTAACCTAACCTAACCTAGCCTAATCTAATTTAAACTAAACTAAATTAACCAAACCTAATTTTACTAAATTAACTTAACCTAACTTAATTTAAACTACCCTAAACAAACGTAATCTAATTTAACCTAACCAACCAATTCTGTATTAACACCTGTCGCTTTATATTATAGCATCGTAAAACAAACTTTTTTCATCGTCCTATTTAATTATCAGATCCAGTGGCCAAATTTTGTTAATTGAAGGTAACACTTATGGCCGTAACAAATAAACTGTATTGTGAGGTTTGTATATCATTGGTATGGGTTATCCTACATCTCACAGGTCGGTTGGGGTGTTGACGGTAAGAGACATGTTATCGTATTGTATTGTTCCCGGCACCTTCCCCGCCCCCTCCCTCCCCCCAGATATTTATAGTATTGTACTGTATAGTCATATCTAGAAAGTAACACAGAGTTCCGCATGTAAAGTGTCAGGTTTCTAGTGTTCGTGGTCTTGTAGCTACATCGCTACTCACACACACACACACACACACACAGAAGCACTTTTGATATTATAGAGTATTATTATTATTACTAATGGCAGTAGTAATAGTAGTTGTCCTTGCAGAAATAACAGTAATAATAGTAGTGGTGGTAGTAGTAGAAGAAGTAGTAATATTAGTAGTATTGGTAGTATGACTTCAAGACCGAGTACGTAACGGGAAAGGTGAATGAGTGGGTTAGGGAAATCCAAGCTCTGTCTGAGATTGCTATCACAGAGCCAAATGCGGCTTTTGCGGCATTCACCCATGGAGTCAAGCATCGCTGGAACTACCTGATGCGCACTATCCATGATATCGGACCCCTCCTCCACCCTCTGGAAGAAGCTGTCAGCGTCAATTTCAATCTCAAATTAGTAAAACATTTTCACTTAACCCCAGCAGAAAGATCACTCATGGTACTACCACCGAGACTGGGAGGAATGGGATTGACCAATCCAGAAGAGATTGCTGCCACTGAACATCAAAACTCAGTTAAGCTCACGGCAGCCCTCACTGACCACATAATAGCTCAGAACGTAACAGGTGAGGTGGATACCAGTGAAGTAAACAAGATTCGACAGTCCATTACGACAGAACGACAGAACGGCCAAAATGATAAGTTGCAGCAACAGCTGCTGCAAGTACCAGAGAATTTGAAAAAAATGGCTATAGTGCAGGAGGTGGGCGCCTCGAAATGGTAAAACTACGTTACCGATAAGGCCAATGGTTTCAGCCTCAATAAACAAGAATTTACAGTTACCATTGCTCTAAGATACGGTAGGCCAGTAGAAGGTTTGCCCTCCCAATGAGTGTGTGGCTCTTCCTATGACGTCGATCACGCTGAACAAACAAACAACCATTTCGCTACTATATGCCAGACGCTCCCCGGGCTTGACACAACCACTCTCCCTGCTTACCTACCAGCCCCCCTTCCCACTGACTTAGTAGAAGAATTTGAAGTAGCAAAACGCTTGGACAAACTAAAATTAAAACGCTCTACCACCCCCATTGACTTACCAATGAAACTCTTCAAGGAGTTCTCCCCGGAGCTTGCTAAACCCCTATGCTCCATCATCAATGCTTCTCTCAGTCAAGCCAGATGCCCAGCAGACTGGAAGACCTCTTATGTATCACCAGTGCCCAAGTCAACCAGCCCACAATCCTTAAATCAGCTACGACCTATTGCAATCACCCCAATACCCAGCCTAATCTGTGAAAGTTTTGTGTTCGACTGGGCTTATGCTGATATTGCAGGAGCCGTAGACCCTCAGCAATTTGGCAACATGAAAACTTCCTCCACCACTCACTGTCTTGTCAGCTTTCTCGATTACATATACCGCCATCTCGAGAAACGAAAAACGTCTGTAGCTGTCGCCTTCATTGATTTCACTAAAGCGTTCGACCTAGTCGACCACAATATAATCATCAACAAAGCTATTGACCTCGGGCTTCGGAGAAGTCTTATACCATGGCTTACAGACTTCCTCAGTGACCGACGCCAAGCTCTACGCTTCCGAGGGGCTGTCTCCACCTTTCAGTCACTCACCTGTGGCGTCCCCCAAGGCACCAAGATGGGACCACTCTGCTTCCTTATGCTCATCAATGATGCCCTAAGAGAAACCCCTACTCGCTGGAAATATGTCGACGACTCCACCATTGGGATCAGCGTCAACAATTCTGCTCCCAACTATACCGCCCTTCAGGATTTATTGAACAGTCTCCAAAACTGGGCCACCAACAACCATGTCACCATCAACCATACCAAGACCATGGTTATGCACATCAACCTCTCCTCCGACATTGTCCCACCTCCTTCCATTACTCTAGGTCCGAACACACTCCAGGTTGTAGATTCCACGAAGCTCCTCGGCGTCACCATAGACAACAAACTAAATTGGAAACCACACGTCAGTGAAGTTATCAAATCCTCCAGTTTCCGTCTCCACCTCCTCCGCCGACTCAAGTCCCTCGGAGTTCCTGCACACGAGCTCCTCAGTGTTTACACAACATTCATGCTTCCCAAGCTCACCTATGCCTCCCCCACCTGGTCTTCCTCCCTAAATGCCACACAACGTAAACACCTAGAAAAAGTGCAAAAGAGGGCATGCAAGATTATTCTCTCCCCTTCCTACTCCACATATCAAGAAGCGCTCAACACACTGACCCTTTCGACTCTCACTGACCATCACCACGACCTCATCTGCAAATTTGGTAAGAAGCTTCTACACCATCCCCGACACCGGCTCCTACTACCACCTGAGATCCCTAGTCCGAGAATTGCTGTTCGACACCACAACCGCATCCAGCCCATACGTGCACGAACTGATCGCTATAAGAACAGCCCAGTCCCAACCGTTGTAAAAATTATCAATAGCTTGTGATAAATCAGTGTATTCACTCCCAGTAAACACTACTCCTTGCACTGTCACTATGTTGTAATGAACTGTAGTTTGAGCTTTTCCCCATCTAGTTATTATATATCTTATTTGTATCACTTATGTTACTTGTATATTATTTGTAATTCGTAACCCATTCCCCAAATATGTAACTGTATATTTTCAGCCTTCTGGCTGCCAAGCTCTTTCAATAAACCGTTAATTATTATTATTATTATTATTAAGAAAGGGAATTCATATGCATGAGGCATGACAAAGTAAGGGATCTCACAGCAAATATGTTGAAGGAAATCTGTCGTGATTTCAGGGTAGAACCGACCCTCTTTCGATTGGACGGTGAGAGTTTCCAACATAGGACTTCAAACACTCCCAACGAAGCCCGTGTTGACGTCAGTGCTCGAGGATTCTGGACGCAGGGACAGCTAGCCTTCTTCGACATCAGGATTTTTGATCCCATGGCCTTATGTCACCTTAACTTAGTCCTCGATGCTGCACACAGGAGGAACGAGAACGACAAGATAAGGGCATATGGGAAGAGAGTTCAGAACGTTGATCGAGGCAGCTTCACTCCTCTGGTGGTCACAAACTCTGGTGGGATGGGACCAGGTGCAAGATGCTTCTACGCCTGACTCGCGGAGGTGCTATCCGAACAGAAGCACCAGCCCAGAAGTTATGTTAAAGCCTGGCTGAAATGTCGACTGTCCTTCTCTCTTCTTAGGTCTGCTTTGCTCTGCCTCAGGGGAACGAGAGCATCGACACCAAAGCCGACAACAGTTGCAGATATTGACTATGAGGCAACAGTCACTGAATACCGCATAGATCTGCGGCTCAACTAACTCAACACAGCTAGGGTAGCTATTTATGCATTAGGATATTTAATTTTAAGGTAATAAAATGGCGGCAAAGGTGTGGTTATTGGGGGAGGCTGGAGGCCATGTTAGTAGTATAGTAGTAGTAATAGTAGTCGATCATGCCATGGTGCGCAAGAAAAGGGGCTTCATATGCATGAGGCATGACGAAGTAAGGGATCTCACTGCAAATATGTTGAAGGAAATCTGTCGTGATTTCAGGGTAGAACCGACCCTCCTTCCATTGGACGGTGAGAGTTTCCAACATAGGACTTCAAACACTCCCAACGAAGCCCGTGTTAACGTTAGTGCTCGAGGATTCTGGACGTGGGGACAGAGAGCCTTCTCCGAAAACAGAATTTTTGATCCCATGGTCGCATGTCACCGTAACTTAGCTCTCGATGCTGCACACAGGCAGAATGAGAACAACAAGTTAAGGGCATATGGGGAGAGAATTCTGAACGTTGATCAAGGCAGCTTCACTCTTCTTTGTTTTCACAACCTCTGGTGGGATGGGACCAAGTGGAAAATGCTTCTACGCCATACTCGTGGAGGTGCTATCCAAACAGAAGCAGCAGCCAGAAGTTATGTTACAGCCTGGTTGAGATGTCGACTGTCCTTTTCTCTCCTTAGGTCTGCTTCGCTCTGCTTCAGGGGAACGGGAGCATCGGCCCTAAAGCCAACAACAGTTGCAGATATTGACTATGAGGCAACAGTCACTGAATGTCACATAGATCTGCGGCTCAACTAACTCAACACAGCAAGGGTAGCTACTTATCAATTAGTATAGTTAACTTTAAGGTAATAAAATGGCGACGAAGGTGTGGCTATTGGGGGAGGCTGGAGGCCACATTTAAAAAAAAAGTAGTAGTCTTTCTCTCTCCTTCGGCCGGTTTTGCTCTGCCTCAGGGGAACGAGAGCTTCTGCCCCAACTCCGACAACTGCTGCAGATATCGACTATGAGGCTACAGTCACTGAATGCCGCATAGATCTGCGGCTCAACTAATTTAACACAGATAGGATAACTACTTATGTATTAGGATATTTAATATTAAGGTAATTAAATGGTGGCGAAGGTATGGCTACTGGGGGTGGCTGGAGGCCACGTATATAAAAAAAAACAAAAAAAAAAGTATTAGTAGTAGTAGTAGAATATTTAATTTTGAGGTAATAAAATGGCGGCGAATGTGTGGCTATTAGGGGAGGCTGGAGTCCACTTAAAAAAAATATATTAGTAGTATTAGTAGTAGTAGTAGTAGTAGTAGTAGTAGTAGGAACGAGAACAACAAGATAAGGGCATATGGGGAGAGAATCCAAAACGTTGATCAAGGCAGCTTCACTCCTCTAGTGTTCACAACCTCTGGTGGGATGGGACCAAGTGCAAGATGTTTCTACGCCAGACTCGCGGAGGTGATCTCCGAACAGAAGCAGCAGCCCAGAAGTTTTGTTACAGCCTGGATGAGATGTCGACTGTCTTTCTCTCTCCTTCGGTCAGCTTTGCTCTGCCTCAGGGGAACGAGAGCTTCTGCCCCAATTCCGACAACTGCTGCAGATATCGACTATGAGGCTACAGTCACTGAATGCCGCATAGATCTGCGGCTCAACTAATTTAACACAGATAGGATAACTACTTATGTATTAGGATATTTAATATTAAGGTAATTAAATGGTGGCGAAGGTATGGCTATTGGGGGAGGCTGAAGGCCACGTTGAAAAAAAAAAAAAAGTAGTAGTAGTAGTAATATGACCTATTTATATCCATGTTATCACTGTCACATTTACAGTTCGCCAGATCAGGTTGGTGAGAGTTCTCAGCGTTAGTGAGAGTTAACGCTTAAGCTACAGTGATATATGTGTGCAATTGAGTGAGCACTTAACTGTATTAATGGATGAATTTCATTAGTAAATTACTCTGATATTAACCCTGCAGTCCTGATTATTCTTCCTTACATCGAAAATAGTGAGTATGATGGTTGACCCTTAGATAAGCAGAATTCATTTTGAAAAATATTAGAAATCTGTCAGTTGTATCATCCAGGATATTAATGTGATGAGCACGCACGACCTACTGTCTACAGTGTGTCATAACGCAGCGCTGTCTGTTGTCTTTGCCAATTTACTATTAAATCTTTTCCTGTTTTACGTGCCTGAAAGAAATGCTCATTTTTTTTGTTTTCATTCTATTTATGTAACTCGTTTGACCGTTTTGTTTTCTTTATGTCTACCGTCGATTTTTTTCCTCAAATATTCAGAGTCAGAGTAGCTCATCAGAGACTAACACAGAGGAGGAGGAATGTACCAGCATGTTCGAGGACTCCGGGGAATCTTGGAGACTTATAAACAGTCCTAATGACTTCTAAAAACATTGAACTCCTAAGGACCCTTGAGGACTCTCGGATATTTCTATGCATGCCTGAAGACTCCTGGGGACACTTCATTTTCGCGGATGTCTTGTTGAGTCCTTCGAATTGATGAAGACTTTCAGAGGCTGATTGGTTATTTCTGGAGATGTTTTCTATTAAATCCCTGGTGACTCTCACACATTCCAGGTAACTCCTGATGTCTTATTTAGTGTTGAGGATCATCGCAGATTTCTGAGAAATACTGAAAACTTTCGAGATACTTCATGATTTCAGTTTTAAGGAATCGCTGATTTTTTTTAAATCTAACGAAATTTCCAACTTCATTCAGTATTTTGAGGCGTTTCTCTGTAATCCCAAAGTCTCATGGCACTGTTAGCATGCTAAATATTTTTGATGACTTGCTCTTGAAATGTTTTTTATAACTCCCGAGGACTGATTTGTTGTTGATTCCTGGGCTTTCTCGGCAAGTCTGCAGGACTTCCGAGAATTCTTCCGAATTTCCAAGGCTCCTAATACTCCAAATACTCCTGAAGATTCCTAAGCCAGACAAAACTCTGCAACACTCAACTGAGCTCCTTTTATGAGGTCTTCATCCGATGTCATCTGTTCGGGGCTTGCAAAGTCCTTTTGCCGGGATCAGCCCCGTGGTCCGGGGTCGCCGCTCACTCATAATACAATTCCTCCATTATCCAGGCATCTCTGCTATCCTACAGCGTACCATGACGCGCCTGCCTATGATATAATACCGAGTATGTTTGCCGCTCAGTTGAGCAAAAAGAAATTGTATCATACTTATGGTGATTTTTTTTTACTTGAACCTTTCTATTACAGTTGGAACAATAATGTTTCAGAATGAGACCAGGAAAGGCAAGAATGAGGAACTTGTCGATTCTGTCATTCGTGTGTAATAACAAAATAACTTCTTGAGTCGCCCGAACACAAGAGTCTGCTACTTATCACCATTCATATTATATATATATATATATATATATATATTTCATTTTTAGTCCATTTAACACGCGGACTTTGAACATACAATCAACGACCTCACCAGCAAGTTGTTTTTTTCCGGGTACAAAATATGGCTACATTTTCAATTAAACCCGTCTGTCATAGTCAAAAAAGATAATATGAAACTTAACCCACAACGCAAAATAAAGTGAGCGCTCGTCAGCTCCAAATCGAAATTACAAACTAAAAGAATCTGTCAGACACATCCACTATTGCAGAGCACATTTTTTTTATCGCATGTTGGCGGGCGGGTGAGGGAGGGTCGGTCACACTGTGCATTATTCAGAGGGCGAGACGTGGGTATCTAGGTCACTGGTGCTGGCTGCTGTGAGTCCTTCAAGGGAATATAGAAGAGGATAGAAAAATGAGATGATATCCAGTGTCAATAGATTTATACTTAGGAAATCTGGAGGTGCGAAACGGACAGCCAGAGAAGACTGAAGACAGAAGAATGTGAAGGCGCATTGGGGCGACCTCCAGCCAGCGAGACATCCCCCTCCTCTGTCCATTTTCAAAGATTAGGGGATCAGCTTCTTGAATCAGTCTCCGTCACCTTCTGCTTTCAGCTCCACCACAGCAGTGTATTGTTGTACACTAATAATAATGATGATAAATAATGTTGCCTATGATAAGATGTAAGGCTTATGATTCGTGTCAGTCTGGAAGTTGAAAATAATTATTCGCGAGTTAGAACTTCATGGAAAGTTTAGGTGTTGTTGTGTACATTCAAAGCCTCTTTAAGTGTATGTTTTTGACTGGTTATGATTCTATCCATATGTGTTTTACTTTTAGGTTGAACGATCTAGTTATTTAATTTTTTCTGCATTTTAAATTAAATGTAGCAATGTGTAAAAGATTTTGAAAATGTAGTTCGCAAAATCAACTTAACACACACACACACACACACACACAAACACACAAAGTTTTTCTTGCTCCAGTAAACTTGATTGTATTTTCCTTTTCCATGTTTTTTTCTTTTTGTTTTTTGTCCTTTACAAATAATTTTCGTAAAGTGATGTTGCCTTCATTATGGGCAGTAAATGTAACACACCTCTGTACTCTTATGTGTTAATATACATATGTGTGCGTGTGTGTGTGTGTGTGGTTGTGTGTGTGTGTGTTTGTGTGTGTGTGTGTGTGTGTGTGTGTGTGTGCGTGTGTGTGTGTGTGTGTGTGTCACATTAACATAAAGCAGCACAGGGGGTGACAATAGTCAGCAGCGCCTGGCATTCTCTTCCATCTCGCCAAATGAAACTCACGGAGTCGGTGCCAGACGCCCCTGGACTGGCCCTGTGCCACTGCCTGGTGTGTTGGTAATGGTGTCAGCCAAGGTCTGCCTCCCCTCAGTGGAACTAGCAGTGCGTCACATCTTATTTCATACAACAATGAAAGAGGAGGTGTGGGTGATCGTCTGGTTGGCGGTGGTGTTCAGCTGTAGTGCGTGAAGGTTCCTAAAATACGTGAAAGATGTCCTACTCTTACTGTATAATACTTCAACAATGGCTTATCACTAGGTCGTGCATTATTAACTATTTATCAAATTACATATAAATTCATTCATATATTATCATTATTAAAACTCCCAGTCAGCTCCCCAAATACCCCCCACTGTATGTACTCACCCCGCCCCCCCCCCCCCCCGTCCTCGCAGCTATCTACCCCAACAACTCCCCATCCTCGGTAACCCATAATCTACTCCTGCTAGATATACCGACCACTCACACCATCTTTACGACACTAAGCTGAGGAGCACCAGAAGCGACAGTATAGTGTGGAGATTATTGACGTTACTCTCTCTCTCTCTCACTCTCTTCTTGTTTCACATTTCTTTCCCTGTCCTTCCCTGGTACTGAGGTTAATACAGGAGGTACTGGTATTGATACTGGAGGTACTAACGTTAATGCAGGAGGTACTGGTGTTGATACTGGAGGTACTGGTGTTGATAATGTGAATACTGATGTTAATACAGGAGGTACTGGTGTTGATACCGGAGGTACTGGTGATAATACTGGAGGTACTGGTGTTGATACTGGAGGTACTGGTGTTGATAATGTGGATACTGATGTTAATACTGGAGGTACTGGTGTTGATACTGGAAGTACTGGTGTTGATACTGGAGGTACTAGTGTTGATACTGGAGGTACTGGTGTTGATAATGTGGATACTGATGTTAATACTGGAGGTACTGGTGTTGATACTGGAAGTACTGGTGTTGATAATGTGGATACTGATGGTTATACTGGAGGTACTGGTGTTGATACTGGAGGTACTGGTGTTGATACTGGAGGTACTGGTGTTGATAATGTGGATACTGATGTTAATACTGGAGGTACTGGTGTCGATACTGGAGGTACCGGTGTTGATAATGTGGATGCTGATGTTGATACTGGAGGTACTGGTGTTGATACTGGAGGTACTGGTGTTGATACTGGGGACACTGGTGTTAATGCTGGAGGTACTGGTGTTGATACTGGAGGTACTGGTGTTGATAATGTGAATACTGATGTTAATACAGAAGGTACTGGTGTTAATACTGGAGGTACTGGTGTTGATAATGTGGATACTGATGTTAATACTGGAGGTACTGGTGTTGATAGTGGAGGTACTGGTGTTGATACTGGAGGTACTGGTGTTGATAATGTGGATACTGATGTTAATACTGGAAGTACTGGTGTTGATACTGGAGGCACTGGTGTTGATACTTAGGACACTGGTGTTAATACTGGAGGTACTGGTGTTGATACTGGAGGTACTGGTGTTGATACTGGAGATACTGGTGTTGATACACGAGGTTCTGGTGTTGATACTGGGGACACTGGTGTTAATACTGGAGGTACTGGTGTTAATACTGGAGGTACTGGTGTCGATACTGGAGGTACTGATGTTGATAATGTGGATACTGATGTTAATACAGGAGGTAGTGATGGTAATACTGGAGGTACTGGTGTTGATACTGAAGGTAGTGGTGTTGATACTGGAGGTACTGGTGTTGATACTGGAGGTACGGATCTTGATACTGGAGGTTCTGGTGTTGTTACTGGAGGTACTGGTGTTGATACTGGGGACACTGGTGTTAATACTGGATGTACTGGTGCTAATACTGGAGGTTCTGGTGTTGTTACTGGAGGTACTGGTGTTGATACTGGAGGTGGTGGTGTTGATACTGGGAACACTGGTGTTAATACTGGAGGTACTGGTGTTAATACTGGAGGTACTGGTGTTAATACTGGAGGTACTGGTGTTGATACTGGAGGTACTGGTGTTTACACTGGAGGTTTTGGTGTTATACTGGAGGCACTGGTGTTGATATTAGAGGTATTCGTGTTGATACTGGAGGTTCTGGTGTTGAAACTGGAGTTATTGGTGTTGATACTGGAGGTATTGGTGTTGATACTGGAGGTACTGGTGTTGATACTGGGGACACTGGTGTTGATACTGGAGGTACTGGTGTTAATACTGGAAGTACTGGATGTCGATACTAGAGGTACTGGTGTTGATACTGGAGGTACTGGTGTTGATACTGGGGACACTGGTGTTGATACTGGAGGTACTGGTGTAAATACTGGAAGTACTGGATGTCGATACTAGAGGTACTGGTGTTGATACTGGAGGTACTGGTGTTAATACTGGAGGTACTGGTGTTGATACGGGAGGTACTGGTGTTGATACAAGAAGTATTGGTGTTGGTTCTAGAGGTACTTGTGTTGATACTGGAAGTACTGGTGTTGATACTCGAGGTACTGGTGTTGATACTAGAGGTATTGGTGTAATACTGGAGGTACTGGTGTAATACTGGAGGTACTGGTGTAATACTGGAGGTACTGGTGTAATACTGGAGGTACTGGTGTAATACTGGAGGTACTGGTGTTTACACTGGAGGTTTTGGTGTTATACTGGAGGCACTGGTGTTGATATTAGAGGTATTCGTGTTGATACTGGAGGTTCTGGTGTTGAAACTGGAGTTATTGGTGTTGATACTGGAGGTATTGGTGTTGATACTGGAGGTACTGGTGTTGATACTGGGGACACTGGTGTTGATACTGGAGGTACTGGTGTTAATACTGGAAGTACTGGATGTCGATACTAGAGGTACTGGTGTTGATACTAGAGGTACTGGTGTTGATACTGGGGACACTGGTGTTGATACTGGAGGTACTGGTGTTAATACTGGAAGTACTGGATGTCGATACTAGAGGTACTGGTGTTGATACTGGAGGTACTGGTATTAATACTGGAGGTACTGGTGTTGATACGGGAGGTACTGGTGTTGATACAAGAAGTATTGGTGTTGGTTCTAGAGGTACTTGTGTTGATACTGGAAGTACTGGTGTTGATACTCGAGGTACTGGTGTTGATACTAGAGGTATTGGTGTTGATTCTAGAGGTGCTGGTGTTGATACTGGAGGTACTGGTGTTGATACTGGAGGTACTGGTGTTGATACTGGAGGCATTAGTGTTGATATTGGAGGTACTGGTGTTGCTACTGGAGGTACTGGTGTTAATACTGGAGGTACTGGTGTTGATACGGGAGGTACTGGTGTTGATACAAGAAGTATTGGTGTTGGTTCTAGAGGTACTTGTGTTGATACTGGAAGTACTGGTGTTGATATTGGAGGTACTGGTGTTGATACTGAAGGTATTGGTGTTGATACTGGAGGTACTGGTGTTGTTACTGGAAGTACTGGTGTTGATACTGGGGAGACTGGTGTTGATACGGGAGGTACTGGTGTTGATACTGGAGGTACTAGTATTACTACTGGAGGTACTGGTGTTGATTCTGGGGACACTGGTGTTGACACTGGAGGTGCTGGTGTTGATACTGGTGGTACTGTTATTAATACTGGAGGTACTGGTGTTGATACTGGTGTTACTAGTATTAATACTGGAGTTATTGGTGTTGATACTGGACGTACTGTTATTAATACAGGGGGTACTGGTGTTGAGACTGGAGGTACTGGTGTTGATACTGGGGACGCTGGTGTTGATCCTGGAGGTACTGGTGATGATGCTGATTGTACTGGTGTTGTTACTGGGGGTGCCGGTGTTGGTACTGTGGGTAACGGTGTTGATACTGGGGTCACTAGTGTTGATACTGGAGGTACTGTTTTCGATACTGGATGTACTGGTGATGGTACTGGGAGTGCTAGTGTTAAGACTGATTTCTATACTCGGGTGTGGTGCTGATTGTATAAACTTTTTTGCATTCCCGAATCAAATGACTTTTACGCATCAACTCTGAAATATCAAGTGAATCAGTGTTTTCCAAGATGATACTTTTATCATTCAATACCTTGTATGTATCAAAGATTCGGAAGAGGCGAAGAGTGAAGACGCATACACGAATTTAAAAAAAAACGTGTGATTTGAAATATCAAGTAATTAATAGCACCCAAGGATTTAGAACAGCTCACGATTATAGACTTACCACTTACCGAAACACTTAACAAGTCGAGATACGTTGCGAATAAAAACATATTGCAGCTTTAAACATTACACTTATACTGTATATCTACCCCCCCCCCCCCCAATTGACTGGTGTGATATTAACACTATTGAAATCGAAAATAATGTTTTATGAATTACACATCAATGAGGTCAACATTTCGACGAATGAAACACCAATTGCACGAAACACCTCAATGAAACTCCAACTGCACGAAACACCTCAATGAAACACCTGTATGAAACACCACCTGCACAAACACCTCATTGAAACACCTGTATGAAACACCACCTGCACGAAACACCTCACTGAAACACCTCCTGTATGAAACACCTCAATGAAACACCTCAATGAAATACCTCCTGTATGAAACACCTCAATGAAGCACCACCTGCATTGCCTCGAGCGATACATCTCATGAACGAAACATGTCCTTAACGAAGCTGTTCTCGAGTATGCCTCTGTGTGAACCCGACACGGGCCTGACTCGCTGTCCTGTTTCCTATTAAGCCAGAGCGTCGTGGTTCGCTTGTCTCTTGCTCACCTGCGTCGCCAGCAACCATCGTGTTGACTGGGAACGTATATATATACGACACGTATTTCACAGCTCGGGTAACAAAATGGTGCCCTTGGAATTCTGTTATTTAGGTAAAAAAACGGAAGAAAAAACTAGAAAAAAAGCTGCACGCGTAATGATAAACAAACTTGTGCGTCAAAACTGTGTCGTTAGTGAAGTCGTCAATGTTTACGCTCCCATGGTCTGTGCTCCGTACTACCTCCAACTTTCTGCCTCGGGATTTTGTGAAATATGTTTCTTTTAAGCTTTGCAGAACGACGCTTGCATTTGTATTTGTATTGTGTATGTGTTATACATATTCCATTATATTAAAAGCCATGTACAGCAAGCGGCGTCCATGAACTATTGTCTCGAAACAATTGAACATCCCCGAGCCTCCCAGGCAGAGTCCAATCCTCTTGGCGTCAGACGAGCTTGATGTGTACCCTATGAATATTCATTCGTAAATGCACTTTGAAGCACGTTTTGCTCTTTTGTTTTGCCATATTACAAATAATATATACAAATTCAACAAACTTTGTAATATTACGGCGTCAAAAAAAACCTAAACACCGAAAAAAATATAAAATACAAAATAATGCCGGGAATCCCTCACTCTCGGGCAGCCGTTAGTGTCGCTTACATGCTTATCTCCCCTCATTCTTGACACTCCCTTCACCCCCGGATGTCTCACTCTTTAATTAGTTTCATCAGCGTATGTGAGAGATCCTTTTGATAGTGACGGAGAATGCCTGGGAGCCATTAATTGTAAAGGGATGAGCCAAATTTTGACCCCCTCCTTCCCCAATCTACACACCCTCCCCTTACCCTCCCCCATTCTCTAACTTCTGCGAGTGTCAGTGCTGCGTTTATTTGGCCAATTTGGTTTATTGATTATATCCGCTGACGAAATCCTGAGCTCCAGCAGGCGAGAGTGGGCAGCGCAGTGGAAAGTTTTAATAACTAGAGGAAGACTATAATGAACACTGGGAAGTTTGTCGAGTCTCACAACCCTCCCTCCCTCCCTCCCTTGTCCTGCTGGTGGTAATGGTGATGTAGGTTGTGATGGTGGTAGTGGTTGTAGCCAAAGACACGTTCTTATCATACCCACGTGCGTAGTGATCACCTCCCCCCCTTCCCTCTTCTGTTATTGCGATTTTCTATTTATTCACACACACACACACACACACACACACACATCCAGATTAAATCCTGTAAGTGGATTTCCTAAGTGGACTTGATAACTAGGGGAAAACAAGTGAGGCATGGGAGAAGGAGGAGGAAGAAGTAGGAGGAAAATTAGAGGAAGGAAAAGGAGGAGGAGGAGGAGGAGGAGGAGGAGGAGGAGGAAGAAGAGAAGGAGGAGGAGGAGGAGGATAAGGGTGAAGAGTCAATACAAAGCACAGGGAGACTTAAAAAATAATATAACACGATAACTCTGAAGATTGTGTCAGGTTGGAGGTTAGGTTAGGTTAGGTTAGGTTAGGTTAGGTTAGTGAGACAAAAAATAATGAATAGTTTGTTTTGTTTTCCGATTGTTTTCATAAAAAAGTTGACGAAAAAGAGATTTGAAGGTTCATAAAAGAAAATCGTTGTATAACTTTATGCTGGAATTTAAAGTCATATCACGATGATATCGGTTTATTATGATCTTTCTGTGTAATATATTAAGCTTTGGAATTTGCTATCTTTAAGAACACTGACAACTCAGTAAGGAGTCTCTAGACCACCAGTGGACTGACAGGAGATGAACAGGAATGTATCTGGGCTGTAGTTCTTAGCCTGAACCAACAGTGGACAGACAGGATATAAACAGTATTCAGTACACTGTACTTGAAAAAAAATGAAAAGATATTTTTTATTTTTTTACTTAAAAAAAATAAAATATTACCAACTTACTGCAGCACAACATGATCCCTTCTTACTCTTCCCTCTCCCTCTTTTAGGTTATAAACAAACCAAAAAACAGTTAGTTTGTGCATGTTTGTTATTATTTATTTACAAAGCACCATCCTGGAACTCAGCTAAAGAATGACTTATAGATAAAAATATACATAATCTGTAAAGGGTTTTTTCAGGTGAGGGACAGGTGAGGTTGATGTGTACGAAGAGAGATGAGGGTGGTGGGTGAGAGAGAGAGAGAGAGAGAGAGAGAGAGAGAGAGAGAGAGAGAGAGATAAGCGTAAATGAGTGAAACGAAAGAATGAAAAATAAACACACACACACAC
>CAUDMG010001406.1:65252-107752 GCA_958450375.1 Homarus gammarus | reverse complement strand
GGTTATGTAGGAAGAAGTGGATCATATAGGAAGAAGCTGGTTTCTTAGGAAGTTGTGGGTCATGTAGGAAGAAGTGGGTTATGTAGGAAGAAGTGGGTTAAATAGGTAAGATATAGGAAGAAGTGGGTTATGTAGGAAGACGTGTGTTATGTAGGAAGACGTGGTTATGTAGGAAGAAGTGAGTTAAATAGGTAAGATATAGGAAGAAGTAGGTTATGTAGGAAGAAGCTGCGTTTTTTAGGAAGTTGTGTGTTATGTAGGAAGAAGTGGGTTATTTTGGAAGCAGTTGGTTATGTAGGAAGAAGTGGGTCATATAGGAAGATGTGGGTTATTTAGGAAGAAGTGGGTTATGTAGGAAGAAGTGGGTTATTTAGGAAGAAGTGGGTTATTTTGGAAGCAGTTGGTTATGTAGGAAGAAGTGGGTCATATAGGAAGATGTGGGTTATTTAGGAAGAAGTGGGTTATGTAGGAAGAAGTGGGTTATTTTGGAAGCAGTTGGTTATGTAGGAAGAAGTGGGTCATATAGGAAGATGTGGGTTATTTAGGAAGAAGTGGGTTATGTAGGAAGAAGTAGGTTATTTTGGAAGCAGTTGGTTATGTAGGAAGAAGTGGGTCATATAGGAAGATGTGGGTTATTTAGGAAGAAGTGGGTTATGTAGGAAGAAGTGGGTTATTTAGGAAGAAGTGGGTTATGTAGGAAGAAGTAGGTTATTTTGGAAGCAGTTGGTTATGTAGGAAGAAGTGGGTCATATAGGAAGATGTGGGTTATTTAGGAAGAAGTGGGTTATGTAGGAAGAAGTGGGTTATTTAGGAAGAAGTGGGTTATGTAGGAAGAAGTAGGTTATTTTGGAAGCAGTTGGTTATGTAGGAAGAAGTGGGTCATATAGGAAGATGTGGGTTATTTAGGAAGAAGTGGGTTATGTAGGAAGAAGTGGGTTATTTGGGAAGAAGTGGGTTATGTAGGAAGAAGTGGGCTATTTAGGAAGCAGTGGGTTATGTAGAAAGAAGTGGGTCATATAGGAAGAAGTGGGTTATTTAGGAAGAAGTGGGTCATATAGGAAGAAGTGGGTTATTTAGGAAGACCTGGGTTATGTAGGAAGCAGTGGATTATGTAGGAAGAAGCGGGTTATTTAGGAAGAAGTGAGTCACGTAGAACAACACCGACACACAGGGACAGCTCCATACCTGACTAGCAGAACCACAGTTGGGGATAACTACGGAGAACCACCGCTGCCTCAGAGGACGAATAGAGCGGTGTCACAGAGGAGGAGAGGAGGATGGGAGAAGTTAACGTAGATTCGTTAAGGAGATGATTCAAAAGAGAGGGAGAGAGGGAGGGAGGAAGAGAGATAGGGCAGATGGAGGGAGACGGGGGGGGGGGACACTTAGGAAGGAACAGGAAGTGGTGGCTCATCAGCTGGGATGTGACCAACAGTTTTTATAGGCGGAGATGGAGATGTAAACAAACTCATTTTGATTGGAAGCCTTAGAGCGGAACGAGAAGAGGGAGGGGGTGTTGATATTTGGGGAGGAAGGGGAGGGAGGGAGAGGATTGGAGTTAATTTTGGGGAGGGTAGGGGCAATTAATCTTGGGGAGGGAAGGGAAGGGGAGTTGATCTTGGGAAGGAGGGGGAGGGGAGTTGATCTTAGGGAGGAAGGGGGAGGGGAGTTGATCTTAGGGAGGAAGGGAGACAGAAGTTAATCTTGGAGAGGGAAGGGGAAGGGAGTTGATACTGGGGAGTGAAGGGGAAGGGAGTTAATCTTGGGGAGTGAAAGGGAGGGGAGTTGATCTTTGGGAGGGAGGGGGGCGTGGGTCTAATGGATGGAAGAGGCTTGAAATGTAGAAGCAGAACAAAATGTGAAGTAGAGAGAGAGACAATGTGATAGACAGAAGAAGATACACAGAGGGAGACAGATAAAAAATAAACAAAACCTTAGAGATTCCACAAACAGACAAAAAAGGAGCAGGAGAGACAAAGACAGACAGACAGACAGACAGAGATAAACCGATGATATATATCTGAAGGAGGGTGCATGAGGTGGGAGAAGGGAGGGAGAGTGTAGCGCCCTCAGTAGCCATGATCAAGACATCAAGACAGAATGAGGTGGAGGCGGAGGTCCTGACGATATCACAGCCCGGGAGCTCAAGAGGGAGGATTGGGTTGCTTAAACGTAGTATCCCCACTGGAATCTCAAATGGTTCTTTTAAGAGGCGTAGGGCGCGCCAGATGGAATAGCTTGCTAGCCAGATGCGCTCTCTCAAGGCCTGCGGGGACGATTGTGTGGGAGTTGGGGAGATTACCAAGGGGAGGAGGGAGAGGAAGGATGGAATTTTTCTGTGGTTGGGGAGACGAGGGTATGTGAGAGTGTTGGAGTGTTGGGGAAATTTTTTTTAAGGGGATTGGGATGAGTATGAGTAAGATTGTTGGAGAGTTGGGGAGAATTCTTAGGGGGTTGGGATGAGTGTATGAGTGTAGGGGAAGTACTGGGGTGTTGGGGGTTAGGGGTGGTGAGACGAACTCGGGAAACTATTAGGGTGTTGGGGAGATTTTGTTGGTTGGGGACACGAGTGTACTAGTTGGTGACGTTGTGTAGGTTTAGGTGATTGTGTTTTGGGACATTATGTGAGTTAGAGGAATTGTTGGGGAGATTGGAAGTGTGTATGTGTGTGTGGAGCGACTATGATTATTGGAGACATTATGTAAGGTTTTTAAAGTAATAATAATAATAATAATAGTAATAATAATAATAATAATAATAATAATAATAATAATAATAGTAATAATAATAATAATAATAATAATAATAATAATAATAATAATAATAATAATAATAATAATAATAATAATAATAATAATAATAATAGTCTTCTCGTAAGAAATCTGACTTAAAGAGATGATACAAATAATGTCAGTTAAAGAAAGGACTGATTTAAGCTTGGGTACAAATGCAACATAGTGGAATCAGATGAATTTCACGCATTTATTCCTGTCTTAAATTTAGTCATATCACCCAATGGTGATATTGTTTTTATTCCCTACCACAGACATGGCTCTATTGTCCGTATTTCCGTCCATCCGTTCCGCCAGACAAACTTTTACGGGGACAGTAGACATGTGTTGTACTGTAGTTCATTTCGGAGGTTTAGTTGCTTATAATTTTTATCATCTTTGGAACTTAGTAATAATAGTTATAGTAATTTAACGTGGAGATATTAAAAAAAAACACGTAGAATATTTAACTTGTATTATGCTAAACTATATGAAACTCATCTTGAAGGCTTTGTGATTATAATCTTTGAAGGAGTGGCTGGGTATATTTTTAATGCGGTGAAATCATAACATACTCTTCTTTACGACTGGTTGTTATTAGCCTTCCAATACCCTTCACACTAGGTCTACTGGCCAATCAGAGAGCTTGATTTAATGGTCACTCAGAGAGTTTAACTGACTCTTTGGCCACTTATAGATCTTGACCTATTAACCACTCAGAGTGCTTAATTTACTGGTCACTCATAGATCTTGACTTAATGGCCACTCAGAGAGCTTGGTTTATTTACCACCAGGAGAGCTTTAACCTGACATAAAACATACTAGTTGTTGTAGTTGGATGGGAAGCAAATAAATAAATAAATAAATAAATAAATGAATAACACTCTTTCAAGCGATTATCAAAGCTCAGTATCTGAAGGTGTCACTGTTAATTACTGGCAATCATGAGTGACCTGACCTATCAAATCGAGTACTGGGGACACAAGTAACAGCTCACTCTCAAGTTAGGGTGACAGTGGCACCCTTGGGAAAATATCAGTGGTATTTATACAGTTCTCGTATCCTGAGTGTAAAGTCCTGGTGCTATGGTTAGGTCGGGTCCTGAGATGAAGACGTAGGTAGAGGTTACAAGATGGTCAGTGAGCGTCAACAGGTGTCAGTACGGAAGATAAGTGGAGGAGGAAGAAGAGGAGGATGAAGAGGAGGAGGAGGAGGAAAGAGAGACTGGTGAGGTACCGGGCAATAGAGGGATGGGGGTGGAAAGAAACACACACACACACATACATTCACTCTAATATCCACCCTTTCCATGCTCATTCTTCCTCCCTATCCCAGTTCATTTTCTCCTTTCTCTCACTCTCTCTCACTCTTTCTCACCTTTCCTGGATCCATCAAGTAAGGGTGGCGACTGAAGTCTCTTTTCTCTCAGCCTCAATGGAGTTTTTATGTGGTGTCATCTGGGTTGTGGTGCTGCAGCTACTAAACTTGACCAGGGGGAGCGATTTCATTCATAAAGGCAATCTCTCTCTCTCTCTCTCTCTCTCTCTCTCTCTCTCTCTCTCTCTCTCTCTCTCTTCCTTCCCTCTTTCTCCCCATCTGAGCAATATTTCTCCACATTCTCCTAACTCTTCCTCTTCTCTATCGTTTCTCAACCTCTCCCTTCCTTCCTCCTGCTGAGTACACGCCGTTACCCTTCCACCCTCCCCTCCCACATCTTCCAAATTCTACTTCGTCTTCCACCTCCATCTCTCTTTCTCTTACTCTCTCCTTCCCACTTTCCTCCTTTCTATCACTCTGTCGTTCCCTCACTCTCTCCATCCTCCCCCTCTCTCTCTCTCTCTGTCTCTCTCTTTCTCCCAATTTTTCTCTCTTCACCTCTTTGTCTCTCCTTTAGTGTTTTCTCTCTCTTTCTCTCCCTCTCTCCCTCCCTCTCTCCATCTCTCCCTGTCTCCACCTTCTTCCCTCCTCTAGTACATCGTCACTCCACCATTCCTGACACTTCGATTGAAAGAGAGTAAAAGGGAGACTGAACAAAGGAGAGAGTGAAACACAAGAGAGAGAGAGAGAGGGAAAGAAGCAGATAGAGAGACAGATAGATAGAGAGAAAGAGAGACAGCGTGAGTGAATAAAGACTAAGCGAGAGCTACGAGAGAGAGTCATAAGGGAACAAGTTAGAGTCAGGAATGAGAGAGAGATACATGAGCAAGGGATAACTGACAGACAGACAGACAGACAGACAGACAGACAGACAAACAAACAAACATACGTGAATTCTGTTCCAAGCGAGGATTGTTTTGGGGAATTACGATAAAGGTTGTGGTTAGGTGGCAAGCAGAGTTCTATAAAGGTGTGTTGTCAGGGCTCTATAAAGGTATGTTGACAGGGCTCTTTAAAGGTGTGTTGTCAGGGCTCTATAAAGGTGTGTTGTCAGGGCTCTATAATGCGTGTATTGTCAGGGCTCTATAAAGGTGTGTTGTCAGAGCTCTATAATGCGTGTGTTGTCAGGGCTCTATAAAGGTGCGTTGTCAGGGCTCTATAAAGGTGTGTTGTCAGGGCTCTATAAAGGTGTGTTGTCAGGGCTCTATAATGCGTGTGTTGTCAGGGCTCTATAAAGGTGTGTTGTCAGGGCTTTATAAATAAGGTGTTGTCACTGAGAACCGTGAATAAGAAATTGTGTTCAGTGTTGATGCCTCGGATTATTATTTTGAGCTCCTCGTAAGATACTATGAATACAACTTTTTAATGAAATTTGACAATGGAAATTCACTGCTTCTTTCTCTCTCTGGATGCCACTAATCTGTCTATACACAATACCCGTTACCTGGTTGGACTTTAAACAATTATTTCCACATCACACCTCCACGGGTGCCAAGAGAAAGCGGGTGTGACCGAGTGTACTACTGAGTATTGATATGGTCGGTGTTCACATGGATCTACTAGGGTATCAACAGGAGATGACGTTGTCCTCTTTTTATGTTAATGTTTACTAGAAGAGACAAATTTGTGTATTTTATTGCGATCAGGTGTCCACAAGAAACAACGATGTCCTCTTGCAGTCAGGGTGTCCATGTATAACTTGGATTAGGCTGTTTGTATAATTTTATGTTACAGAAGGTTGCCCAATGTTGTTGTTGTGTGTATATAGTGACTGGGTGTCCCTAATGTGTCTGTGCATAGGTAAAGTACATACAAGGGGAATTTAATGGTCATATGCACTTAGGGTGTCCACGAATGTCCCAGTGACTGCTGGTAGACAGATTATCCAAACAAACATTTAGTGTCCACATATTTTACCGATTAATACCACTAATACAACACAAAAGTTATATGAAAAGGGTATTCTCAAAATGCCGCCGACCTACATTCAGTGACGAATCTCTGACGGTTACCAAAACATCACCCTTCCCTCATTCCCTCCCTCTTTCTCCCTCACCCTTCCCTTCATATCACTCTACTCCTATCCCTTTCTCCCACCCTCCCTCCGTCTGCTCACACCTATCTCTTCCTCTTTCCACCCTCCCCCTCTCCCTTCCGTCGCCCTCCACACCAGAATTTCGTTCTTTCTCTCTTTCAACAAAATCGTCTATTGCAAACTCCATGCCCCTCCACCTATTACTCCTCCTCACCCCCTTGTCCCTCTCCCTACTACCCCTTTCCCCTTCCCACACCCTTGCTCTTTGTTTTGCGAGGTGTGAACAACACAGCACACAGCTGGGGTGCGGTTGACTGACCGCGCCCCAGAGAGGTTTTGGTGTTAGTTACTACAGCAAGTACAGCGGTAACTGTAAATGGTGTTGGGCTCTGTTTGGTCACGCGGCAGCTGTTAGCCTTGCTGTATTTCAGCAGCAGATATAATGGCTTGATATAATCTCTGCCGTAAGACCATGACTTACCAAACTATGGAAATGGAAATCTGTGTGTTTACTGCTGCTATATTCCCTTCAAGAAATTTTAAATACGATGATCTTTGTCAACTATACCTGCCTCATCGGCTGGACAACAAACACGGGATCGTAAAAACAAACTAATCACCTGGCACTGTATATACATACATGTATATATTTGGCCACAGTGACTGGGGCTGGGGCCAGGGTGGGGCAGGGGCGAACGCCGAGCCAAACACTGACTCGGCTAGAATAATCCTTGTCGCGAGGGATGCAAACTTGGGTGGGTGGTGCTCGTGCTCACTCACTCTCCTTCATCCTACAACACTGGATAAAAATGGCAATGTTTTTCTTGTATTTTTATTTAGAAGCGATGTTTCCCAAAGCTCTCACTGGGTGGGGGACCTTAAACCCTCCCATCCCATCCCCTGTCACGTCAGGTCCTGTATGGACCTCAAAAGAATTTAAAACCACGTATTAATTACCATTACGGGATTAATAAGAGTAATGAAGGCGAGAAATCAGCACAGAATTCCAACATTTCATAATTGTCATAGTATTTTGAAGACATTATAACCTGAAAATATTACAACAGTACAAAAGGAAATAAGTCAGTAGAGATAAAACCGACTCTGTACACATGCTGTTGGCTAAACTCTCTCTAAGAAGAAGGTTGTTATTTGATGTATCGTCAGTCTGTTACTGTGAGACTTGAGTTTCATTTAAATATATATCATTAATACATGTTCTTCATGCGTAAACTTACACCAACAAGAGGCAATCCACCAACCCGCCGCTCACTAAGATGATCGAATCCTAAAATGGCCACTTTGTAACACCTCGGGTACTGAGCCTGATCTCGTCTCCGCCTGGGATGTAAGGTCATAAGTGTTCCTGGTGTGGCCTAATGACATCATAATGGCCAGGCATGGGGTGTTAATGACTAGGGTTGCTTCATGTTTGCCAGACCATCTGACGCATCAGAGAGAATTAGGAAAGGAGAGGCACCGCGAATTATTTTTAGAAGTCTGTCTTGTATAGAAACTAACCGTGTTTAATACTGCTTGGTAGATGTGTGTAATAATAATAATAATAATAATAATAATAATAATAATAATAATAATAATAATAATAATAAGAAGAAGAAGAAGAAGAATAACAATAATAATAATAAGCCAGTTACAGTATTAAAATCAGTGCCAGTTCTACTTTAAAAACCAGTGTCACTATGAGTGCCAGTCCTAGTATAAGAACAAGGGCCAGTATCAGTGCCAGTTCTACTATAAGAACCAGCATCAGTATCAGTGCCAGTCCTACTATAAGAACCAAGGCCGGTAACAGTACCAGTTTCAGTGCCAGTCTTAGTATAAGAACCAGGACAAGTATCAGTGCCAGTTCTATTATAAGAACCAAGGCCAGTAACAGTGCCAGCCCTGCTATAAGAACCAACATCGGCATCAGTGCCAGTTCTACTATAAGAACCAAGGCCAGTATCAGTGCCAATTCTACTATAAGAACCAAGGCCAGTATCAGTGCCAATTCTACTATAAGAACCAAGGTCAGTATCAGTGCCAGTCCTGCTATAAGACCAGTATCAGTGCCAGTTCTACTATATGAACCAGTATCAGTATCAGTGCTATTCCTAGTATTTCAGAACCAGTGCCAATATCTCTCCTAGAGCACCACATTTACCAACACCACTACCTCCTCCTCCACCACCACCACGCAACCCGGAAAACCATCAAAGCCTTTACGACCCAAAACGAAGGGTGAGATAAGCTTTTTTTTGAGTGTAAATCTTAACGAGCCAAAAAAAAAAAAAGACCACCCGGGCTTAAATTTCCCTGCGGTGAGCATCAGGTCCCTAGATGAAAAGAGAAAGGGGTGTTAATATGCTTAAAAATGATGGTGTGTGGTGGTGATGGTAATTCGCATGGAAATAGGATGAGATAGCCCTCTTTATCGGTGGTCCGTCCTAACCTTCCCTCTCTCACTCCCTCTCACCCTCTCTCTCTCTGCCACACTCCCCGCTGTCCTCCTGGTTCCGGGAGCTGGCATTTCCATTCATATATACGCATACACATATACATATACATACATACTTACATACTAGCATATATATACATATTACTTTTGTTATTTTCTTTTGTTCTCTCATTAGTATTTTATAACTCTCTCTCTCTCTCTCTCTCTCTCTCTCTCTCTCTCTCTCTCTCTCTCTCTCTCTCTCTCTCTTTCTCAGCCTCCACCGTCATCGTCTACACCGCAACGCCTGCATATAAATTTCCTCTCTTATGCTATGGGACTTTTTCCTTTCTTAGTCTCCCATATAATGTAAACATCCAATATCGTTCAGGTGCAGCAAATCATTCCCTTCTCACAACAGAGAGAGAGAGAGAGAGAGTTATATAGGACGAGTTTTAATGATAGCCCAGCCACAAGAGTATAATGACCAATTATCATGATAGCATAAATTTAATAAACTGAATAAATGTAAACTGTAGTTAAGTACATATATATTGATGCATGGATAAATTATAGATCATATAAATTAAAAGTAAAAAATAATAGATAAATAGTTAAAAAAAAATTTATGTTTTATAAAGCAAATAACAATATATAGAGTAAACACTAGATGAATAAGCAAATAGAAAATAATGGATAACTAAATGCAGAATAATTTAAGAAAAAACGAATGGAAAACAAATGGAATAAAATAAAAGCAGTATTGATACCCACACATTCTAAAAATTCATAAGGGAGTTACGATCAAATTATAAAAATATGAATATCGCCACAAAACGTGAAATAAAAGGTTTATTTTTCACTATGTGTAAAATAAGGACACATCGGTCAGAGCTGCGGTAGAGAGAGGGATATCTGAGCAACTTAAAGCGTGGGGTGAGGCAGGGCGGTGTTCTGCCTCCTACGGTATTTACTTCGGTGCTGGAGATTAGTCGACGCTTTGGAAGTTGCTATCCGTAGATTACCCAGAGGTGGTGACTTTAGAGGGAGGCAAGAGCTTTTGATATAAAAAAAAGTTAGATTGATAGGATCTATTTAGAAGGTACTGAATGTGTTACAGTTCACTTCGGAGAAGATATAAAAAATTACTAAATGTTTGTGATCATCGAGGAATGAATATATAGGTGAAGATGTGGTGGATGGGACCCTGGTGGGGCGGGGTGTGATTGAAAACAAGAGAACAGCCTTGCAAATTTGGTGGTTTCAGGATGAAGGCTCTTAGGTAGAGGTTAAAAGAAGAGAAAAAGGAGGGTGCCGGGAGTTATGGAAGATAGGAATGATTGAAGAAGTTGAAGAATGTGTGGAGTTTTTGTGTTACTCAAGCCTACCTCTGCGTAACGAACATGGAACAACACCAAAGGCCGTACTTAAAGGTATGTACGAATCACTCATAAGAAGGATGGCAGGAGATGAGGCAGAGAGAACCTAGACGCGGAGGTTTCTGGAGGGGTAAATGGAGGTGAGCGGACCATGTGCAACGGTTCGAAGAGGGAAGGTTGGCCTAGAGTGAAACGGGAGGAATGCTGGCTATGGTGGACACTGGAGTAGGGTGGCTGGCCATTAAGGGGGGGGGGGGGGAGAGGTAGACGCTGACGCTTAGTACTGAACATGGATTCCCTCTGAAAAAGAGACGACGAGAAAGGTAATGTTATATATATATATATATATATATATATATATATATATATATATTGCAAGTAAATCACTGTAGGTGCGCGTGATCTAGGTATATGCTGATAACCACCAGGAAAGAAGAAAACACGAAGTTCCCAAGTGCTTTCGTGTAATTCACATCTTCAGGGGTGAGTACAGACTAGTCTGTACTCACCCCTGAAGATGTGAATTACACGAAAGCACTTGGGAACTTCGTGTTTTCTTCTTTCCTGGTGGTTATCAGCATATATATATATATATATATATATATATATATATATATATATATATATATATATATATATATATATATATATATATTATATATATATATATATATATATATATATGTGTGTGTGTGTGTGTGTCAGAAAACATATTCATTAATTCTATTTATCTTTAATCTATGAATAATTTGACGGGGAAAATATTTTACCATCAGTTATAAACTAGGAAAAACAACGCCAGTATTGTACGAGATCTTCTAAAAGGTATTAAAACACGAATTTCTTTTTTTGAGTAGCTGTCAGGTGACGAAATATTCAATTTTTATTTAAAAAATCAAAGAAGAAAGTTTGTGCCATTATACTGTAGCTAAGGAAGAAACATCTATCCTTAAAGACTGTGTAACGATATATCAGACACTGGAATATAGGTAGAGTATAGTACATATTTCAGCTAAGAACGATTGTACTGAAATAATAGACCGTCACACCGCAACTATTTTTACTAAGAATCAATGATGATAAATTTCATGAAGTATAAAATTTTATTAAGGGAACTGGCAGTGATACTTTCCACTGGGTGCACCGAGTCATACCTTAATTAGAGATGAAATTCAATACGCTGTTCCCGTACGACCTGACGAAGTAAAATAATGTTCTATGTAATCATGTACTGTAGTTATTGACAGACAGACACACCGAAAAACACAGAAAACGTACATACAAATATATGTATCGAGTCGTCAGCCCTTTTTGCTATCTATGGCAGAGTAACTCCTGTTTAACTATAATAAGCTACATAATAACAGGATTCAACCCAACTTTACCACCACGCAATTGTACTCTCACACAACTATACCAACAAACACCTGTACTCTCACACAACTATACCAACAAACACCTGTACTCTCACACAACTATACCAACAAACACCTGCACTCTCACAAAACTGTACCAACAAACACCTGTACTCTCACACAACTATACCAACAAACACCCGCACTCTCACAAAACTGTACCAACAAACACCTGCACTCTCACACAACTATACCAACAAACACCTGTACTCTCACACAACTATACCAACAAACACCTGTACTCTCACACAACTGTACCAACAAACACCTGTACTCTCACACAACTGTACCAACAAACACCTGTACTCTCACACAACTGTACCAACAAACACCTGTACTCTCACACAACTGCACCAACAAACACCTGTACTCTCACACAACTGTACCAACAAACACCTGTACTCTCACACAACTGTACCAACAAACACCTGTACTCTCACACAACTGTACCAACAAACACCTGTACTCTCACACAACTGAACCAACAAACACCTGTACTCTCACACAACTGTACCAACAAACACCTGTACTCTCACACAACTGTACCAACAAACACCTGTACTCTCACACAACTGTACCAACAAACACCTGTACTCTCACACAACTGTACAAAAACACCTGTACTCTCACACACTGTACAAAACACCTGTACTCTCACACAACTGTACCAACAAACACCTGTACTCTCACACAACTGTACCAACAAACACCTGTACTCTCACACAACTGTACCAACAAACACCTGTACTCTCACACAACTGTACCAACAAACACCTGTACTCTCACACAACTGTACCAACAAACACCTGTACTCTCACACAACTGTACCAACAAACACCTGTACTCTCACACAACTGTACCAACAAACACCTGTACTCGCACACAACTGTACCAACAAACACCTGTACTCTCACACAACTGTACTAACAAACACCTGTACTCTCACACAACTGTACCAACAAACACCTGTACTCTCACACAACTGTACCAACAAACACCTGTACTCTCACACAACTGTACCAACAAACACCTGTACTCTCACACAACTGTACTAACAAACACCTGTACTCTCACACAACTGTACTCTCACACGACTGTACCAACAAACACCTGTACTCTCACACAACTGTACTCTCACACGACTGTGCCAACAAACACCTGTACTCTCACACAACTGTACCAACAAACACCTGTACTCTCAAACAACTGTACCAACAAACACCTGTACTCTCACACAAATGCACCAACAAACACCTGTACTCTCACACAACTGTACCAACAAAAACCTGTACTCTCACACAACTGTACCAACAAACACCTGTACTCACACAACTGTACCAACAACACAACTGTACCAACAAACAACAAACCTGTACTCTCACACAACTGTACCAACAAACACCTGTACTCTCACACAACTGTACCAAAAAACACCTGTACTCTCACACAACTGTACCAACAAGCACCTGTAGTCTCACACAACTGTACCAACAAACACCTGTACTCTCACACAACTGTACCAACAAACACCTGTACTCTCACACAACTGTACCAACAAACACCTGTACTCTCACACAACTGTAGTCTCACACATCTGTACCACCACACAATTGTACTCTCACACAACTGTACCACCACGCAATTGTACTCTCACACATCGTCATCAACACACAGCTGTAATCTCACACAACTATACCAACAATCACCTGTACTCACACCAACTGTACTCTCACACGACTGTATTCTCACACACCTTTACCAACAAACACCTGTACTCTCACACAACTGTATCAACACACAACTGTACTCTCACACAATTATCAACACACACCTGTATTAACAAACACCTGTACTCGCTCGCAACTGTACTCTCACACGACTGTACTCTTACACACCTGTACCAACACACAACACAACTGAACCAACACACAACTGTACCAACACACAACTGAACCAACACACAACACAACTGAACCAACACACAACTGAACCAACACACAACTGTACCGACACACAACTGTACCGACACACAACAGAACCAACACACAACTGAACCAACACACAACTGATCCAACACACAACTGTACCAACACACAACTGAACCAACACACAACTGAACCAACACACAACTGAACCAACACACAACTGTACCAACACACAACTGATCCAACACACAACTGAACCAACACACAACTGTACCAACACACAACTGAACCAACACACAACTGTACCAACACACAACTGAACCAACACACAACTGTACCAACACACAACTGTACCAACACACAACTGAACCAACACACAACTGAACCAACACACAACTGATCCAACACACAACTGAACCAACACACAACTGAACCAACACACAACTAAACCAACACACAACTGTACCAACACACAACTGATCCAACACACAACTGTACCAACACACAACTGTACCAACACACAACTAACACACAACTGAACCAACACACAACTGTACCAACACACAACTGAACCAACACACAACTGAACCAACACACAACTGTACCAACACACAACTGTACCAACACACAACTGAACCAACACACAACTGAACCAACACACAACTGAACCAACACACAACTGAACCAACACACAACTGAACCAACACACAACTGAACCAACACACAACTGAACCAACACACAACTGTACCAACACACAACTGAACCAACACACAACTGAACCAACACACAACTGTACCAACACACAACTGAACCAACACACAACTGAACCAACACACAACTGAACCAACACACAACTGAACCAACACACAACTGAACCAACACACAACTGAACCAACACACAACTGAACCAACACACAACTGAACCAACACACAACTGAACCAACACACAACTGAACCAACACACAACTGTACCAACACACAACTGTACCAACACACAACTGAACCAACACACAACTGATCCAACACACAACTGAACCAACACACAACTGAACCAACACACAACTGAACCAACACACAACTGAACCAACACACAACTGTACCAACACACAACTGAACCAACACACAACTGAACCAACACACAACTGAACCAACACACAACTGTACCAACACACAACTGAACCAACACACAACTGTACCAACACACAACTGAACCAACACACAACTGTACCAACACACAACTGTACCAACACACAACTGAACCAACACACAACTGATCCAACACACAACTGAACCAACACACAACTGAACCAACACACAACTGAACCAACACACAACTGAACCAACACACAACTGTACCAACACACAGATGAACCAACACACAACTGTACCAACACACAACTGTACCAACACACAGATGAACCAACACACAACTGTACCAACACACAACTGAACCAACACACAACTGAACCAACACACAACTGAACCAACACACAACTGAACCAACACACAACTGAACCAACACACAACTGTACAACACACAACTGAACCAACACACAACTGTACCAACACACAACTGAACCAACACACAACTGAACCAACACACAACTGAACCAACACACAACTGAACCAACACACAACTGAACCAACACACAACTGTACCGACACACAACTGTACCGACACACAACTGAACCAACACACAACTGAACCAACACACAACTGAACCAACACACAACTGTACCAACACACAACTGAACCAACACACAACTGAACCAACACACAACTGAACCAACACACAACTGATCCAACACACAACTGAACCAACACACAACTGAACCAACACACAACTGAACCAGCACACAACTGTACCGACACACAACTGCACCGACACACAACTGAACCAACACACAACTGAACCAACACACAACTGAACCAACAAACAACTGAACCAACACACAACTGTACCGACACACAACTGTACCAACACACAACTGAACCAACACACAACTGAACCAACACACAACTGAACCAACACACAACTGAACCAACACACAACTGAACCAACACACAACTGAACCAACACACAACTGAACCAACACACAACTGTACCGACACACAACTGTACCAACACACAACTGTACCAACACACAACTGAACCAACACACAACTGATCCAACACACAACTGAACCAACACACAACTGAACCAACACACAACTGAACCAACACACAACTGAACCAACACACAACTGTACCAACACACAACTGAACCAACACACAACTGAACCAACACACAACTGAACCAACACACAAATGTACCAACACACAACTGAACCAACACACAACTGTACCAACACACAACTGTACCAACACACAACTGTACCAACACACAACTGAACCAACACACAACTGAACCAACACACAACTGAACCAACACACAACTGAACCAACACACAACTGAACCAACACACAACTGAACCAACACACAACTGTACCAACACACAACTGAACCAACACACAACTGTACCAACACACAACTGTACCAACACACAGATGAACCAACACACAACTGTACCAACACACAACTGAACCAACACACAACTGAACCAACACACAACTGAACCAACACACAACTGAACCAACACACAACTGAACCAACACACAACTGTACCAACACACAACTGAACCAACACACAACTGTACCAACACACAACTGAACCAACACACAACTGAACCAACACACAACTGAACCAACACACAACTGAACCAACACACAACTGCACCAACACACAACTGTACCGACACACAACTGTACCAACACACAACTGAACCAACACACAACTGAACCAACACACAACTGAACCAACACACAACTGTACCAACACACAACTGAACCAACACACAACTGAACCAACACACAACTGAACCAACACACAACTGAACCAACACACAACTGATCCAACACACAACTGAACCAACACACAACTGAACCAACACACAACTGAACCAACACACAACTGTACCAACACACAACTGAACCAACACACAACTGAACCAACACACAACTGAACCAACACACAACTGAACCAACACACAACTGAACCAACACACAACTGTACCGACACACAACTGACTAACACACAACTGAACCAACACACAACTGAACCAACACACAACTGAACCAACACACAACTGAACCAACACACAACTGAACCAACACACACTGAACCAACACACAACTGTACCACACACAACTGTACCACACACAACTGAACCAACACACAACTGAACCAACACACAACTGAACCAACACACAACTGAACCAACACACAACTGAACCAACACACAACTGAACCAACACACAACTGAACCAACACACAACTGTACCAACACACAACTGAACCAACACACAACTGAACCAACACACAACTGAACCAACACACAACTGTACCAACACACAACTGTACCAACACACAACTGAACCAACACACAACTGAACCAACACACAACTGAACCAACACACAACTGTACCAACACACAACTGAACCAACACACAACTGAACCAACACACAACTGTACCAACACACAACTGAACCAACACACAACTGTACCAACACACAACTGTACCGACACACAACTGAACCAACACACAACTGAACCAACACACAACTGTACCGACACACAACTGAACCAACACACAACTGTACCAACACACAACTGAACCAACACACAACTGAACCAACACACAACTGAACCAACACACAACTGAACCAACACACAACTGTACCGACACACAACTGAACCAACACACAACTGAACCAACACACAACTGTACCGACACACAACTGAACCAACACACAACTGAACCAACACACAACTGAACCAACACACAACTGAACCAACACACAACTGAACCAACACACAACTGTACCGACACACAACTGAACCAACACACAACTGAACCAACACACAACTGTACCAACACACAACTGAACCAACACACAACTGAACCAACACACAACTGAACCAACACACAACTGTACCAACACACAACTGAACCAACACACAACTGAACCAACACACAACTGTACCAACACACAACTGTACCAACACACAACTGAACCAACACACAACTGAACCAACACACAACTGAACCAACACACAACTGAACCAACACACAACTGAACCAACACACAACTGAACCAACACACAACTGTACCAACACACAACTGAACCAACACACAACTGAACCAACACACAACTGAACCAACACACAACTGAACCAACACACAACTGAACCAACACACAACTGAACCAACACACAACTGAACCAACACACAACTGAACCAACACACAACTGAACCAACACACAACTGAACCAACACACAACTGATCCAACACACAACTGAACCAACACACAACTGAACCAACACACAACTGAACCAACACACAACTGAACCAACACACAACTGTACCAACACACAACTGAACCAACACACAACTGAACCAACACACAACTGTACCAACACACAACTGAACCAACACACAACTGTACCAACACACAACTGAACCAACACACAACTGAACCAACACACAACTGAACCAACACACAACTGAACCAACACACAACTGAACCAACACACAACTGTACCAACACACAACTGAACCAACACACAACTGTACCAACACACAACTGAACCAACACACAACTGAACCAACACACAACTGAACCAACACACAACTGAACCAACACACAACTGAACCAACACACAACTGTACCGACACACAACTGTACTAAAACACAACACAACTGAACCAACACACAACTGAACCAACACACAACTGAACCAACACACAACTGTACCAACACACAACTGAACCAACACACAACTGAACCAACACACAACTGAACCAACACACAACTGATCCAACACACAACTGAACCAACACACAACTGAACCAACACACAACTGAACCAGCACACAACTGTACCGACACACAACTGCACCGACACACAACTGAACCAACACACAACTGAACCAACACACAACTGAACCAACAAACAACTGAACCAACACACAACTGTACCGACACACAACTGTACCAACACACAACTGAACCAACACACAACTGAACCAACACACAACTGAACCAACACACAACTGAACCAACACACAACTGAACCAACACACAACTGAACCAACACACAACTGAACCAACACACAACTGTACCGACACACAACTGTACCGACACACAACTGAACCAACACACAACTGAACCAACACACAACTGAACCAACACACAACTGAACCAACACACAACTGAACCAACACACAACTGAACCAACACACAACTGAACCAACACACAACTGTACCGACACACAACTGAACCAACACACAACTGAACCAACACACAACTGAACCAACACACAACTGTACCAACACACAACTGTACCAACACACAACTGAACCAACACACAACTGAACCAACACACAACTGAACCAACACACAACTGTACCGACACACAACTGAACCAACACACAACTGAACCAACACACAACTGTACCAACACACAACTGAACCAACACACAACTGTACCAACACACAACTGTACCGACACACAACTGAACCAACACACAACTGAACCAACACACAACTGTACCGACACACAACTGAACCAACACACAACTGTACCAACACACAACTGAACCAACACACAACTGAACCAACACACAACTGAACCAACACACAACTGAACCAACACACAACTGTACCGACACACAACTGAACCAACACACAACTGATCCAACACACAACTGTACCGACACACAACTGAACCAACACACAACTGAACCAACACACAACTGAACCAACACACAACTGAACCAACACACAACTGAACCAACACACAACTGAACCAACACACAACTGAACCAACACACAACTGTACCGACACACAACTGAACCAACACACAACTGAACCAACACACAACTGTACCAACACACAACTGAACCAACACACAACTGAACCAACACACAACTGAACCAACACACAACTGTACCAACACACAACTGAACCAACACACAACTGAACCAACACACAACTGAACCAACACACAACTGTACCAACACACAACTGTACCAACACACAACTGAACCAACACACAACTGAACCAACACACAACTGAACCAACACACAACTGAACCAACACACAACTGAACCAACACACAACTGAACCAACACACAACTGAACCAACACACAACTGTACCAACACACAACTGAACCAACACACAACTGAACCAACACACAACTGAACCAACACACAACTGAACCAACACACAACTGAACCAACACACAACTGAACCAACACACAACTGAACCAACACACAACTGAACCAACACACAACTGAACCAACACACAACTGAACCAACACACAACTGTACCAACACACAACTGAACCAACACACAACTGAACCAACACACAACTGAACCAACACACAACTGAACAACACACAACTGAACCAACACACAACTGAACCAACACACAACTGAACCAACACACAACTGTACCAACACACAACTGAACCAACACACAACTGAACCAACACACAACTGAACCAACACACAACTGAACCAACACACAACTGAACCAACACACAACTGAACCAACACACAACTGAACCAACACACAACTGAACCAACACACAACTGAACCAACACACAACTGAACCAACACACAACTGAACCAACACACAACTGAACCAACACACAACTGAACCAACACACAACTGAACCAACACACAACTGAACCAACACACAACTGAACCAACACACAACTGAACCAACACACAACTGTACACACAACTGAACCAACACACAACTGAACCAACACACAACTGAACCAACACACAACTGAACCAACACACAACTGAACCAACACACAACTGAACCAACACACAACTGTACCAACACACAACTGAACCAACACACAACTGAACCAACACACAACTGAACCAACACACAACTGAACCAACACACAACTGAACCAACACACAACTGAACCAACACACAACTGTCCAACAAACAACTGAACCAACACACAACTGAACCAACACACAACTGAACCAACACACAACTGAACCAACACACAACTGAACGGACACACAACTGAACCAACACACAACTGAACCAACACACAACTGTACCAACACACAACTGAACCAACACACAACTGAACCAACACACAACTGTACCAACACACAACTGAACCAACACACAACTGAACCAACACACAACTGTACCAACACACAACTGTACCAACACACAACTGAACCAACACACAACTGAACCAACACACAACTGAACCAACACACAACTGTACCAACACACAACTGAACCAACACACAACTGTACCAACACACAACTGAACCAACACACAACTGAACCAACACACAACTGTACCAACACACAACTGTACCAACACACAACTGTACCAACACACAACTGAACCGACACACAACTGAACCAGCACACAACTGTACCGACACACAACTGTACCAACACACAACTGAACCAACACACAACTGAACCAACACACAACTGAACCAACACACAACTGAACCAACACACAACTGAACCAACACACAACTGAACCAACACACAACTGAACCGACACACAACTGAACCAACACACAACTGAACCAACACACAACTGTACCAACACACAACTGAACCAACACACAACTGAACCAACACACAACTGAACCAACACACAACTGTACCAACACACAACTGAACCAACACACAACTGATCCAACACACAACTGTACCGACACACAACTGAACCAACACACAACTGTACCAACACACAACTGTACCAACACACAACTGAACCAACACACAACTGTACCAACACACAACTGAACCAACACACAACTGAACCAACACACAACTGAACCAACACACAACTGAACCAACACACAACTGTACCAACACACAACTGAACCAACACACAACTGAACCAACACACAACTGTACCAACACACAACTGAACCAACACCCAACTGCACCGACACACAACTGATCCAACACACAACTGAACCAACACACAACTGAACCAACACACAACTGAACCAACACACAACTGTACCAACACACAACTGAACCAACACACAACTGAACCAACACACAACTGAACCAACACACAACTGAACCGACACACAACTGTACCAACACACAACTGTACCGACACACAACTGAACCAACACACAACTGAACCGACACACAACTGAACTTACACACAACTGTACCGACACACAACTGAACCAACACACAACTGCACCGACACACAACTGAACTAACACACAACTGTACCGACACACAACTGAACCAACACACAACTGAACCAACACACAACTGTACCGACACACAACACAACTGAACCAACACACAACTGTACCAACACACAACTGTACCGACGCACAACTGTACCAACACACAACTGTACCAACACACAACTGTACCAACACACAACTGAACCAACACACAACTGTACCAACACACAACTGAACCAACACACAACTGTACCAACACACAACTGAACCAACACACAACTGAACCAACACACAACTGTACCGACACACAACTGAACCAACACACAACTGAACCAACACACAACTGTACCAACACACAACTGAACCAACACACAACTGTCCCGACACACAACTGATCCAACACACAACTGAACCAACACACAACTGAACCAACACACAACTGAACCAACACACAACTGTACCAACACACAACTGAACCAACACACAACTGTACCGACACACAACTGAACCAACACACAACTGAACCAACACACAACTGAACCAACACACAACTGTACCAACACACAACTGAACCAACACACAACTGAACCAACACACAACTGAACCAACACACAAATGAACCGACACACAACTGTACCAACACACAACTGTACCGACACACAACTGAACCAACACACAACTGTACCGACACACAACTGAACTAACACACAACTGTACCGACACACAACTGAACCAACACACAACTGCACCGACACACAACTGAACTAACACACAACTGTACCGACACACAACTGAACCAACACACAACTGAACCAACACACAACTGTACCGACACACAACACAACTGAACCAACACACAACTGTACCGACACACAACTGTACCAACACACAACTGTACCAACACACAACTGAACCAACACACAACTGTACCAACACACAACTGAACCAACACACAACTGTACCAACACACAACTGTACCAACACACAACTGAACCAACACACAACTGTACCAACACACAACTGTACCAACACACAACTGTACCAACACACAACTGAACCAACACACAACTGTACCAACACACAACTGTACCAACACACAACTGAACCAACACACAACTGTACCGACACACAACTGTACCAACACACAACTGTACCAACACACAACTGAACCAACACACAACTGTACCAACACACAACTGAACCAACACACAACTGTACCAACACACAACTGTACCGACACACAACTGAACCAACACACAACTGAACCAACACACAACTGTACCGACACACAACTGAACTAACACACAACTGTACCAACACACAACTGAACCAACACACAACTGAACCAACACACAACTGAACCAACACACAACTGAACCAACACACAACTGTACCGACACACAACTGAACCAACACACAACTGATCCAACACACAACTGTACCGACACACAACTGAACCAACACACAACTGAACCAACACACAACTGAACCAACACACAACTGAACCAACACACAACTGAACCAACACACAACTGAACCAACACACAACTGAACCAACACACAACTGTACCGACACACAACTGAACCAACACACAACTGAACCAACACACAACTGTACCAACACACAACTGAACCAACACACAACTGAACCAACACACAACTGAACCAACACACAACTGTACCAACACACAACTGTACCAACACACAACTGAACCAACACACAACTGAACCAACACACAACTGTACCAACACACAACTGTACCAACACACAACTGAACCAACACACAACTGAACCAACACACAACTGAACCAACACACAACTGAACCAACACACAACTGAACCAACACACAACTGAACCAACACACAACTGAACCAACACACAACTGAACCAACACACAACTGAACCAACACACAACTGTACCAACACACAACTGAACCAACACACAACTGAACCAACACACAACTGAACCAACACACAACTGAACCAACACACAACTGTACCAACACACAACTGAACCAACACACAACTGAACCAACACACAACTGAACCAACACACAACTGAACCAACACACAACTGAACCAACACACAACTGAACCAACACACAACTGTACCAACACACAACTGAACCAACACACAACTGAACCAACACACAACTGAACCAACACACAACTGAACCAACACACAACTGAACCAACACACAACTGAACCAACACACAACTGAACCAACACACAACTGAACCAACACACAACTGAACCAACACACAACTGAACCAACACACAACTGTACCAACACACAACTGAACCAACACACAACTGAACCAACACACAACTGAACCAACACACAACTGAACCAACACACAACTGAACCAACACACAACTGAACCAACACACAACTGAACCAACACACAACTGAACCAACACACAACTGTACCACACACAACTGAACCAACACACAACTGAACCAACACACAACTGAACCAACACACAACTGAACCAACACACAACTGAACCAACACACAACTGAACCAACACACAACTGTACCAACACACAACTGAACCAACACACAACTGAACCAACACACAACTGAACCAACACACAACTGAACCAACACACAACTGAACCAACACACAACTGAACCAACACACAACTGAACCAACACACAACTGTACCAACACACAACTGAACCAACACACAACTGAACCAACACACAACTGAACCAACACACAACTGAACCAACACACAACTGTACCGACACACAACTGAACCAACACACAACTGAACCAACACACAACTGTACCAACACACAACTGTACCGACACACAACTGAACCAAAACACAACTGTACCAACACACAACTGATCCAACACACAACTGTACCAACACACAACTGTACCAACACACAACTGTACCGACACACAACTGAACCAACACACAACTGAACCAACACACAACTGAACCAACACACAACTGAACCAACACACAACTGAACCAACACACAACTGTACCAACACACAACTGAACCAACACACAACTGAACCAACACACAACTGTACCAACACACAACTGAACCAACACACAACTGAACCAACACACAACTGAACCAACACACAACTGAACCAACACACAACTGAACCAACACACAACTGAACCAACACACAACTGAACCAACACACAACTGAACCAACACACAACTGAACCAACACACAACTGTACCAACACACAACTGTACCAACACACAACTGAACCAACACACAACTGAACCAACACACAACTGAACCAACACACAACTGAACCAACACACAACTGAACCAACACACAACTGAACCAACACACAACTGAACCAACACACAACTGAACCAACACACAACTGAACCAACACACAACTGTACCAACACACAACTGTACCAACACACAACTGAACCAACACACAACTGTACCAACACACAACTGAACCAGCACACAACTGAACCGACACACAACTGAACCAACACACAACTGAACCAACACACAACTGAACCAACACACAACTGAACCAACACACAACTGAACCAACACACAACTGAACCAACACACAACTGAACCAACACACAACTGAACCACACACAACTGAACCAACACACAACTGAACCAACACACAACTGAACCAACACACAACTGAACCAACACACAACTGAACCAACACACAACTGAACCAACACACAACTGAACCAACACACAACTGAACCAACACACAACTGAACCAACACACAACTGAACCAACACAAACTGAACCAACACACAACTGAACCAACACACAACTGAACCAACACACAACTGAACCAACACACAACTGAACCAACACACAACTGTACCAACACACAACTGACCAACACACAACTGTACCAACACACAACTGAACCAATACACAACTGTACCAACACACAACTGAATTAACACACAACTGTACCAACACACAACTGTACCGACACACAACTGAACCAACACACAACTGAACCAACACACAACTGAACCAACACACAACTGTACCAACACACAACTGAACCAACACACAACTGAACCAACACACAACTGAACCAACACACAACTGAACCAACACACAACTGAACCAACACACAACTGAACCAACACACAACTGTACCAACACACAACTGAACCAACACACAACTGTACCAACACACAACTGAACCAACACACAACTGAACCGACACACAACTGAACCAACACACAACTGAACCAACACACAACTGAACCAACACACAACTGTACCAACACACAACTGTACCGACACACAACTGAACCAACACACAACTGAACCAACACACAACTGAACCAACACACAACTGAACCAACACACAACTGAACCAACACACAACTGAACCAACACACAACTGTACCGACACACAACTGAACCAACACACAACTGAACCAACACACAACTGTACCAACACACAACTGTACCAACACACAACTGAACCAACACACAACTGAACCAACACACAACTGTACCGACACACAACTGAACCAACACACAACTGATCCAACACACAACTGTACCGACACACAACTGTACCAACACACAACTGTACCAACACACAACTGTACCAACACACAACTGAACCAACACACAACTGTACCAACACACAACTGAACCAACACACAACTGTACCAACACACAACTGAACCAACACACAACTGAACCAACACACAACTGTACCGACACACAACTGAACCAACACACAAATGAACCGACACACAACTGTACCAACACACAACTGTACCGACACACAACTGAACCAACACACAACTGTACCGACACACAACTGAACTAACACACAACTGTACCGACACACAACTGAACCAACACACAACTGTACCGACACACAACTGAACCAACACACAACTGAACCAACACACAACTGAACCAACACACAACTGTACCAACACACAACTGAACCAACACACAACTGTACCAACACACAACTGAACCAACACACAACTGAACCAACACACAACTGAACCAACACACAACTGTACCCACACACAACTGAACCAACACACAACTGAACCAACACACAACTGAACCAACACACAAATGAACCGACACACAACTGTACCAACACACAACTGTACCGACACACAACTGAACCAACACACAACTGTACCGACACACAACTGAACTAACACACAACTGTACCGACACACAACTGAACCAACACACAACTGCACCGACACACAACTGAACTAACACACAACTGTACCGACACACAACTGAACCAACACACAACTGAACCAACACACAACTGTACCGACACACAACACAACTGAACCAACACACAACTGTACCAACACACAACTGTACCAACACACAACTGAACCAACACACAACTGTACCGACACACAACTGTACCAACACACAACTGTACCAACACACAACTGAACCAACACACAACTGTACCAACACACAACTGAACCAACACACAACTGTACCAACACACAACTGTACCAACACACAACTGAACCAACACACAACTGTACCAACACACAACTGTACCAACACACAACTGAACCAACACACAACTGTACCAACACACAACTGAACCAACACACAACTGAACCAACACACAACTGAACCAACACACAACTGAACCAACACACAACTGAACCAACACACAACTGTACCAACACACAACTGTACCAACACACAACTGTACCAACACACAACTGTACCGACACACAACTGAACCAACACACAACTGATCCAACACACAACTGAACCAACACACAACTGTACCAACACACAACTGTACCAACACACAACTGTACCAACACACAACTGTACCAACACACAACTGAACCAACACACAACTGAACCAACACACAACTGAACCAACACACAACTGAACCAACACACAACTGAACCAACACACAACTGAACCAACACACAACTGAACCAACACACAACTGAACCAACACACAACTGTACCAACACACAACTGAACCAACACACAACTGAACCAACACACAACTGAACCAACACACAACTGAACCAACACACAACTGTACCAACACACAACTGTACCAACACACAACTGAACCAACACACAACTGTACCGACACACAACTGAACCAACACACAACTGTACCAACACACAACTGAACCAACACACAACTGAACCAACACACAACTGTACCAACACACAACTGAACCAACACACAACTGAACCAACACACAACTGAACCAACACACAACTGTACCAACACACAACTGAACCAACACACAACTGTACCAACACACAACTGAACCAACACACAACTGTACCAACACACAACTGAACCAACACACAACTGTACCAACACACAACTGAACCAACACACAACTGAACCAACACACAACTGTACCGACACACAACTGAACCAACACACAACTGAACCAATACACAACTGTACCAACACACAACTGAACCAACACACAACTGAACCAACACACAACTTAACCAACACACAACTGAACCAACACACAACTGAACCAACACACAACTGTACCAACACACAACTGAACCAACACACAACTGAACCAACACACAACTGTACCAACACACAACTGTACCAACACACAACTGAACCAACACACAACTGTACCGACACACAACTGAACCAACACACAACTGAACCAACACACAACTGAACCAACACACAACTGAACCAACACACAACTGTACCGACACACAACTGAACCAACACACAACTGAACCAACACACAACTGAACCAACACACAACTGAACCAACACACAACTGTACCAACACACAACTGTACCAACACACAACTGAACCAACACACAACTGAACCAACACACAACTGTACCAACACACAACTGAACCAACACACAACTGAACCAACACACAACTGAACCAACACACAACTGTACCAACACACAACTGAACCAACACACAACTGAACCAACACACAACTGAACCAACACACAACTGAACCAACACACAACTGAACCAACACACAACTGTACCAACACACAACTGAACCAACACACAACTGAACCAACACACAACTGAACCAACACACAACTGAACCAACACACAACTGAACCAACACACAACTGAACCAACACACAACTGTACCAACACACAACTGAACCAACACACAACTGAACCAACACACAACTGAACCAACACACAACTGAACCAACACACAACTGTACCGACACACAACTGAACCAACACACAACTGAACCAACACACAACTGAACCAACACACAACTGTACCGACACACAACTGAACCAACACACAACTGTACCAACACACAACTGAACCAACACACAACTGTACCAACACACAACTGTACCAACACACAACTGTACCGACACACAACTGAACCAACACACAACTGAACCAACACACAACTGAACCAACACACAACTGAACCAACACACAACTGTACCAACACACAACTGAACCAACACACAACTGAACCAACACACAACTGTACCAACACACAACTGTACCAACACACAACTGAACCAACACACAACTGAACCAACACACAACTGAACCAACACACAACTGAACCAACACACAACTGAACCAACACACAACTGAACCAACACACAACTGAACCAACACACAACTGAACCAACACACAACTGAACCAACACACAACTGTACCAACACACAACTGTACCAACACACAACTGAACCAACACACAACTGAACCAACACACAACTGAACCAACACACAACTGAACCACACACAACTGAACCAACACACAACTGAACCAACACACAACTGAACCAACACACAACTGAACCAACACACAACTGAACCAACACACAACTGAACCAACACACAACTGAACCAACACACAACTGTACCAACACACAACTGAACCAACACACAACTGTACCAACACACAACTGAACCAACACACAACTGTACCGACACACAACTGTACCAACACACAACTGTACCAACACACAACTGTACCAACACACAACTGAACCAACACACAACTGAACCAACACACAACTGAACCAACACACAACTGAACCAACACACAACTGAACCAACACACAACTGAACCAACACACAACTGAACCAACACACAACTGAACCAACACACAACTGAACCAACACACAACTGAACCAACACACAACTGAACCAACACACAACTGAACCAACACACAACTGAACCAACACACAACTGAACCAACACACAACTGAACCAACACACAACTGAACCAACACACAACTGAACCAACACACAACTGAACCAACACACAACTGAACCAACACACAACTGTACCAACACACAACTGTACCAACACACAACTGTACCAACACACAACTGAACCAACACACAACTGTACCAACACACAACTGAACCAACACACAACTGAACCAACACACAACTGTACCAACACACAACTGTACCAACACACAACTGAACCAACACACAACTGAACCAACACACAACTGAACCAACACACAACTGAACCAACACACAACTGAACCAACACACAACTGAACCAACACACAACTGACCAAGACACAACTGAACCAACACACAACTGAACCAACACACAACTGAACCAACACACAACTGAACCAACACACAACTGAACCAACACACAACTGAACCAACACACAACTGTACCAACACACAACTGAACCAACACACAACTGATCCAACACACAACTGAACCAACACACAACTGAACCAACACACAACTGGACCAGCACACAACTGTACCAACACACAACTGAACCAACACACAACTGAACCAACACACAACTGAACCAACACACAACTGAACCAACACACAACTGAACCAACACACAACTGAACCAACACACAACTGAACCAACACACAACTGAACCAACACACAACTGAACCAACACACAACTGAACCAACACACAACTGAACCAACACACAACTGAACCAACACACAACTGAACCAACACACAACTGTACCAACACACAACTGAACCAACACACAACTGAACCAACACACAACTGAACCAACACACAACTGAACCAACACACAACTGAACCACACACAACTGTACCAACACACAACTGAACCAACACACAACTGAACCAACACACAACTGAACCAACACACAACTGAACCACACACAACTGAACCAACACACAACTGAACCAACACACAACTGAACCAACACACAACTGAACCAACACACAACTGAACCAACACACAACTGAACCAACACACAACTGAACCAACACACAACTGAACCAACACACAACTGAACCAACACACAACTGAACCAACACACAACTGAACCAACACACAACTGAACCAACACACAACTGAACCAACACACAACTGTACCGACACACAACTGAACCAACACACAACTGAACCAACACACAACTGAACCAACACACAACTGAACCAACACACAACTGAACCAACACACAACTGAACCAACACACAACTGTACCAACACACAACTGAACCAACACACAACTGAACCAACACACAACTGAACCAACACACAACTGAACCAACACACAACTGAACCAACACACAACTGAACCAACACACAACTGTACCAACACACAACTGAACCAACACACAACTGAACCAACACACAACTGAACCAACACACAACTGAACCAACACACAACTGAACCAACACACAACTGAACCAACACACAACTGAACCAACACACAACTGTACCAACACACAACTGTACCAACACACAACTGAACCAACACACAACTGTACCAACACACAACTGAACCAACACACAACTGAACCAACACACAACTGTACCAACACACAACTGTACCGACACACAACTGAACCAACACACAACTGAACCAACACACAACTGAACCAACACACAACTGTACCAACACACAACTGAACCAACACACAACTGTACCAACACACAACTGAACCAACACACAACTGAACCAACACACAACTGAACCAACACACAACTGTACCAACACACAACTGTACCAACACACAACTGAACCAACACACAACTGAACCAACACACAACTGTACCAACACACAACTGTACCAACACACAACTGAACCAACACACAACTGAACCAACACACAACTGAACCAACACACAACTGAACCAACACACAACTGAACCAACACACAACTGAACCAACACACAACTGTACCGACACACAACTGAACCAACACACAACTGAACCAACACACAACTGTACCAACACACAACTGTACCAACACACAACTGAACCAACACACAACTGAACCAACACACAACTGTACCGACACACAACTGAACCAACACACAACTGAACCAACACACAACTGTACCAACACACAACTGAACCAACACACAACTGTACCAACACACAACTGTACCAACACACAACTGAACCAACACACAACTGTACCAACACACAACTGAACCAACACACAACTGTACCAACACACAACTGAACCAACACACAACTGAACCAACACACAACTGTACCAACACACAACTGAACCAACACACAACTGAACCAACACACAACTGTACCAACACACAACTGAACCAACACACAACTGAACCAACACACAACTGAACCAACACACAACTGAACCAACACACAACTGAACCAACACACAACTGAACCAACACACAACTGTACCAACACACAACTGAACCAACACACAACTGAACCAACACACAACTGAACCAACACACAACTGAACCAACACACAACTGTACCAACACACAACTGTACCAACACACAACTGAACCAACACACAACTGAACCGACACACAACTGAACCAACACACAACTGTACCGACACACAACTGAACCAACACACAACTGAACCAACACACAACTGAACCAACACACAACTGTACCAACACACAACTGAACCAACACACAACTGAACCAACACACAACTGTACCACACACACAACTGAACCAACACACAACTGTACCAACACACAACTGTACCAACACACAACTGACCAACACACAACTGACCAACACAACTGTACCAACACACAACTGAACCAACACACAACTGTACCAACACACAACTGAACCAACACACAACTGTACCAACACACAACTGAACCAACACACAACTGAACCAACACACAACTGTACCGACACACAACTGAACCAACACACAACTGAACCAACACACAACTGTACCAACACACAACTGAACCAACACACAACTGTACCAACACACAACTGATCCAACACACAACTGAACCAACACACAACTGAACCAACACACAACTGAACCAACACACAACTGTACCAACACACAACTGAACCAACACACAACTGAACCAACACACAACTGAACCAACACACAACTGAACCAACACACAACTGAACCAACACACAACTGTACCAACACACAACTGAACCAACACACAACTGAACCAACACACAACTGAACCAACACACAACTGAACCAACACACAACTGAACCAACACACAACTGTACCGACACACAACTGAACCAACACACAACTGTACCGACACACAACTGAACCAACACACAACTGTACCGACACACAACTGAACCAACACACAACTGATCCAACACACAACTGAACCAACACACAACTGTACCAACACACAACTGAACCAACACACAACTGAACCAACACACAACTGAACCAACACACAACTGAACCAACACACAACTGTACCAACACACAACTGAACCAACACACAACTGTACCAACACACAACTGAACCAACACACAACTGTACCAACACACAACTGAACCAACACACAACTGTACCAACACACAACTGTACCAACACACAACTGAACCAACACACAACTGTACCAACACACAACTGTACCAACACACAACTGAACCAACACACAACTGAACCAACACACAACTGTACCAACACACAACTGAACCAACACACAACTGAACCAACACACAACTGTACCGACACACAACTGTACCAACACACAACTGTACCAACACACAACTGAACCAACACACAACTGTACCAACACACAACTGAACCAACACACAACTGAACCAACACACAACTGTACCGACACACAACTGAACCAACACACAACTGAACCAACACACAACTGTACCGACACACAACTGAACCAACACACAACTGTACCAACACACAACTGAACCAACACACAACTGAACCAACACACAACTGAACCAACACACAACTGAACCAACACACAACTGTACCGACACACAACTGTACCAACACACAACAGAACCAACACACAACTGTACCGACACACAACTGAACCAACACACAACTGAACCAACACACAACTGAACCAACACACAACTGAACCAACACACAACTGAACCAACACACAACTGAACCAACACACAACTGAACCAACACACAACTGTACCAACACACAACTGAACCAACACACAACTGAACCAACACACAACTGTACCAACACACAACTGAACCAACACACAACTGAACCAACACACAACTGAACCAACACACAACTGACCAACACACAACTGTACCAACACACAACTGAACCAACACACAACTGAACCAACACACAACTGTACCAACACACAACTGTACCAACACACAACTGAACCAACACACAACTGAACCAACACACAACTGAACCAACACACAACTGAACCAACACACAACTGAACCAACACACAACTGAACCAACACACAACTGAACCAACACACAACTGAACCAACACACAACTGAACCAACACACAACTGTACCAACACACAACTGAACCAACACACAACTGAACCAACACACAACTGAACCAACACACAACTGAACCAACACACAACTGTACCAACACACAACTGAACCAACACACAACTGAACCAACACACAACTGAACCAACACACAACTGAACCAACACACAACTGAACCAACACACAACTGAACCAACACACAACTGTACCAACACACAACTGAACCAACACACAACTGAACCAACACACAACTGAACCAACACACAACTGAACCAACACACAACTGAACCAACACACAACTGAACCAACACACAACTGAACCAACACACAACTGAACCAACACACAACTGAACCAACACACAACTGAACCAACACACAACTGAACCAACACACAACTGAACCAACACACAACTGAACCAACACACAACTGAACCAACACACAACTGAACCAACACACAACTGAACCAACACACAACTGAACCAACACACAACTGAACCAACACACAACTGAACCAACACACAACTGTACCAACACACAACTGAACCAACACACAACTGTACCAACACACAACTGAACCAACACACAACTGAACCAACACACAACTGAACCAACACACAACTGAACCAACACACAACTGTACCAACACACAACTGTACCAACACACAACTGAACCAACACACAACTGAACCAACACACAACTGAACCAACACACAACTGAACCAACACACAACTGAACCAACACACAACTGAACCAACACACAACTGTACCAACACACAACTGAACCAACACACAACTGAACCAACACACAACTGAACCAACACACAACTGAACCAACACACAACTGTACCAACACACAACTGAACCAACACACAACTGAACCAACACACAACTGTACCAACACACAACTGTACCGACACACAACTGAACCAACACACAACTGTACCAACACACAACTGAACCAACACACAACTGTACCAACACACAACTGTACCAACACACAACTGTACCGACACACAACTGAACCAACACACAACTGAACCAACACACAACTGAACCAACACACAACTGAACCAACACACAACTGAACCAACACACAACTGTACCAACACACAACTGAACCAACACACAACTGAACCAACACACAACTGTACCAACACACAACTGTACCAACACACAACTGAACCAACACACAACTGAACCAACACACAACTGAACCAACACACAACTGAACCAACACACAACTGAACCAACACACAACTGAACCAACACACAACTGAACCAACACACAACTGAACCAACACACAACTGTACCAACACACAACTGTACCAACACACAACTGAACCAACACACAACTGAACCAACACACAACTGAACCAACACACAACTGAACCAACACACAACTGAACCAACACACAACTGAACCAACACACAACTGAACCAACACACAACTGAACCAACACACAACTGAACCAACACACAACTGTACCAACACACAACTGTACCAACACACAACTGAACCAACACACAACTGTACCAACACACAACTGAACCAGCACACAACTGAACCAACACACAACTGAACCAACACACAACTGAACCAACACACAACTGAACCAACACACAACTGAACCAACACACAACTGAACCAACACACAACTGAACCAACACACAACTGAACCAACACACAACTGAACCAACACACAACTGAACCAACACACAACTGAACCAACACACAACTGAACCAACACACAACTGAACCAACACACAACTGAACCAACACACAACTGAACCAACACACAACTGAACCAACACACAACTGAACCAACACACAACTGAACCAACACACAACTGAACCAACACAACTGAACCAACACACAACTGAACCAACACACAACTGAACCAACACACAACTGAACCAACACACAACTGAACCAACACACAACTGTACCAACACACAACTGAACCAACACACAACTGTACCAACACACAACTGAACCAACACACAACTGTACCAACACACAACTGAACCAACACACAACTGTACCAACACACAACTGTACCAACACACAACTGAACCAACACACAACTGAACCAACACACAACTGAACCAACACACAACTGTACCAACACACAACTGAACCAACACACAACTGAACCAACACACAACTGAACCAACACACAACTGAACCAACACACAACTGTACCAACACACAACTGTACCAACACACAACTGTACCAACACACAACTGAACCAACACACAACTGTACCAACACACAACTGAACCAACACACAACTGTACCGACACACAACTGAACCAACACACAACTGAACCAACACACAACTGAACCAACACACAACTGTACCAACACACAACTGTACCAACACACAACTGAACCAACACACAACTGAACCAACACACAACTGAACCAACACACAACTGAACCAACACACAACTGAACCAACACACAACTGAACCAACACACAACTGTACCGACACACAACTGAACCAACACACAACTGAACCAACACACAACTGTACCAACACACAACTGTACCAACACACAACTGAACCAACACACAACTGAACCAACACACAACTGTACCGACACACAACTGAACCAACACACAACTGAACCAACACACAACTGTACCGACACACAACTGTACCAACACACAACTGTACCAACACACAACTGTACCAACACACAACTGAACCAACACACAACTGTACCAACACACAACTGAACCAACACACAACTGTACCAACACACAACTGAACCAACACACAACTGAACCAACACACAACTGTACCGACACACAACTGAACCAACACACAACTGAACCGACACACAACTGTACCAACACACAACTGTACCGACACACAACTGAACCAACACACAACTGTACCGACACACAACTGAACCAACACACAACTGTACCAACACACAACTGAACCAACACACAACTGTACCGACACACAACTGAACCAACACACAACTGAACCAACACACAACTGAACCAACACACAACTGTACCAACACACAACTGAACCAACACACAACTGTACCGACACACAACTGAACCAACACACAACTGAACCAACACACAACTGAACCAACACACAACTGTACCAACACACAACTGAACCAACACACAACTGAACCAACACACAACTGAACCAACACACAACTGAACCGACACACAACTGTACCAACACACAACTGTACCGACACACAACTGAACCAACACACAACTGTACCGACACACAACTGAACTAACACACAACTGTACCGACACACAACTGAACCAACACACAACTGCACCGACACACAACTGAACCAACACACAACTGTACCAACACACAACTGAACCAACACACAACTGAACCAACACACAACTGTACTAAAACACAACACAACTGAACCAACACACAACTGTACCAACACACAACTGTACCAACACACAACTGAACCAACACACAACTGTACCAACACACAACTGTACCAACACACAACTGTACCAACACACAACTGAACCAACACACAACTGTACCAACACACAACTGAACCAACACACAACTGTACCAACACACAACTGTACCAACACACAACTGTACCAACACACAACTGAACCAACACACAACTGTACCAACACACAACTGAACCAACACACAACTGTACCAACACACAACTGAACCAACACACAACTGAACCAACACACAACTGAACCAACACACAACTGTACCAACACACAACTGAACCAACACACAACTGTACCAACACACAACTGTACCAACACACAACTGTACCAACACACAACTGTACCGACACACAACTGAACCAACACACAACTGAACCAACACACAACTGAACCAACACACAACTGTACCAACACACAACTGTACCAACACACAACTGTACCAACACACAACTGTACCAACACACAACTGAACCAACACACAACTGAACCAACACACAACTGAACCAACACACAACTGAACCAACACACAACTGAACCAACACACAACTGAACCAACACACAACTGAACCAACACACAACTGAACCAACACACAACTGTACCAACACACAACTGAACCAACACACAACTGAACCAACACACAACTGAACCAACACACAACTGAACCAACACACAACTGTACCAACACACAACTGTACCAACACACAACTGAACCAACACACAACTGTACCGACACACAACTGAACCAACACACAACTGTACCAACACACAACTGAACCAACACACAACTGAACCAACACACAACTGTACCAACACACAACTGAACCAACACACAACTGAACCAACACACAACTGAACCAACACACAACTGTACCAACACACAACTGAACCAACACACAACTGTACCAACACACAACTGAACCAACACACAACTGTACCAACACACAACTGAACCAACACACAACTGTACCAACACACAACTGAACCAACACACAACTGAACCAACACACAACTGTACCGACACACAACTGAACCAACACACAACTGAACCAACACACAACTGTACCAACACACAACTGAACCAACACACAACTGAACCAACACACAACTGAACCAACACACAACTGAACCAACACACAACTGAACCAACACACAACTGAACCAACACACAACTGTACCAACACACAACTGAACCAACACACAACTGAACCAACACACAACTGAACCAACACACAACTGAACCAACACACAACTGTACCGACACACAACTGAACCAACACACAACTGAACCAACACACAACTGAACCAACACACAACTGAACCAACACACAACTGTACCAACACACAACTGAACCAACACACAACTGAACCAACACACAACTGAACCAACACACAACTGTACCAACACACAACTGAACCAACACACAACTGAACCAACACACAACTGAACCAACACACAACTGTACCAACACACAACTGAACCAACACACAACTGAACCAACACACAACTGAACCAACACACAACTGAACCAACACACAACTGAACCAACACACAACTGTACCAACACACAACTGAACCAACACACAACTGAACCAACACACAACTGAACCAACACACAACTGAACCAACACACAACTGAACCAACACACAACTGAACCAACACACAACTGTACCAACACACAACTGAACCAACACACAACTGAACCAACACACAACTGAACCAACACACAACTGAACCAACACACAACTGAACCAACACACAACTGAACCAACACACAACTGAACCAACACACAACTGAACCAACACACAACTGAACCAACACACAACTGAACCAACACACAACTGAACCAACACACAACTGAACCAACACACAACTGTACCAACACACAACTGTACCAACACACAACTGAACCAACACACAACTGAACCAACACACAACTGAACCAACACACAACTGAACCAACACACAACTGAACCAACACACAACTGAACCAACACACAACTGAACCAACACACAACTGAACCAACACACAACTGTACCAACACACAACTGAACCAACACACAACTGAACCAACACACAACTGAACCAACACACAACTGAACCAACACACAACTGAACCAACACACAACTGACCAACACACAACTGAACCAACACACAACTGAACCAACACACAACTGAACCAACACACAACTGAACCAACACACAACTGTACCAACACACAACTGTACCAACACACAACTGAACCAACACACAACTGAACCAACACACAACTGAACCAACACACAACTGAACCGACACACAACTGAACCAACACACAACTGAACCAACACACAACTGAACCAACACACAACTGAACCAACACACAACTGAACCAACACACAACTGAACCAACACACAACTGAACCAACACACAACTGAACCAACACACAACTGTACCAACACACAACTGAACCAACACACAACTGAACCAACACACAACTGTACCAACACACAACTGTACCAACACACAACTGTACCAACACACAACTGTACCAACACACAACTGAACCAACACACAACTGAACCAACACACAACTGAACCAACACACAACTGAACCAACACACAACTGAACCAACACACAACTGAACCAACACACAACTGACCAACACACAACTGAACCAACACACAACTGAACCAACACACAACTGAACCAACACACAACTGAACCAACACACAACTGAACCAACACACAACTGAACCAACACACAACTGAACCAACACACAACTGAACCAACACACAACTGAACCAACACACAACTGAACCAACACACAACTGAACCAACACACAACTGAACCAACACACAACTGTACCAACACACAACTGTACCAACACACAACTGAACCAACACACAACTGAACCAACACACAACTGTACCAACACACAACTGAACCAACACACAACTGAACCAACACACAACTGAACCAACACACAACTGTACCGACACACAACTGAACCAACACACAACTGAACCAACACACAACTGAACCAACACACAACTGACCAACACACAACTGAACCAACACACAACTGAACCAACACACAACTGAACCAACACACAACTGAACCAACACACAACTGAACCAACACACAACTGAACCAACACACAACTGAACCAACACACAACTGAACCAACACACAACTGAACCAACACACAACTGTACCAACACACAACTGAACCAACACACAACTGACCAACACACAACTGAACCAACACACAACTGATCCATCTCACAACTGGTCCATCACACAACTGTACCAACACACAACTGAACCAACACACAACTGAACCAACACACAACTGAACCAACACACAACTGAACCAACACACAACTGAACCAACACACAACTGAACCAACACACAACTGAACCAACACACAACTGAACCAACACACAACTGAACCAACACACAACTGAACCAACACACAACTGACCAACACACAACTGAACCAACACACAACTGAACCAACACACAACTGTACCAACACACAACTGAACCAACACACAACTGATCCAACACACAACTGAACCAACACACAACTGAACCAACACACAACTGAACCAACACACAACTGTACCAACACACAACTGAACCAACACACAACTGAACCAACACACAACTGAACCAACACACAACTGAACCAACACACAACTGAACCAACACACAACTGAACCAACACACAACTGAACCAACACACAACTGAACCAACACACAACTGAACCAACACACAACTGAACCAACACACAACTGAACCAACACACAACTGAACCAACACACAACTGAACCAACACACAACTGAACCAACACACAACTGAACCAACACACAACTGAACCAACACACAACTGAACCAACACACAACTGTACCAACACACAACTGAACCAACACACAACTGAACCAACACACAACTGTACCAACACACAACTGAACCAACACACAACTGAACCAACACACAACTGAACCAACACACAACTGAACCAACACACAACTGAACCAACACACAACTGAACCAACACACAACTGAACCAACACACAACTGAACCAACACACAACTGAACCAACACACAACTGAACCAACACACAACTGTACCAACACACAACTGAACCAACACACAACTGAACCAACACACAACTGAACCAACACACAACTGAACCAACACACAACTCAACTGTACCAACACACAACTCAACTGAACCAACACACAACTGAACCAACACACAACTGTACCAACACACAACTGACCAACACACAACTGAACCAACACACAACTGTACCAACACACAAATGAACCAACACACAACTGTACCGACACACAACTGTACCAACACACAACTGTACCAACACACAACTGAACCAACACACAACTGAACCAACACACAACTGAACCAACACACAACTGTACCAACACACAACTGAACCAACACACAACTGAACCAACACACAACTGAACCAACACACAACTGAACCAACACACAACTGTACCAACACACAACTGAACCAACACACAACTGTACCAACACACAACTGAACCAACACACAACTGAACCAACACAC
>CAUDMG010001406.1:0-65152 GCA_958450375.1 Homarus gammarus | reverse complement strand
AACTCAACTGTTCTAACACACAACTATGCTCTTACATGGGATAAATCAAAATAAAATTTTTCACTCATTATTTTTTATTATTTATTCAGAGAACATATACAATATTTATACAGTACATACCGACAATTATATTCAGAGTGGATTAAAGCGTGTCTTTGAATGATAACAGTTTGCATAAATTGATGCCCCAAAAAACACTGATCATTGCAAATTTTAAAAGTAGTGTTTTATGTTAATGTAGAATTTTTTTTTTTCAGGCAGCTGATGAGTCTACAAAATCATTTTATATGACGAATTAGTTGATACAGATTGCATTAAATGGGTGTTTGGATATACTGTAGGTAGAGTGTTTGTACAGTAATGAAGGAAATGGATATCTTGGGGTTGTGTTGTAGAGGGGAACATCATAGCACATTACCTAAGACAGTGAAGGAGAGTAAATGACAACGAATGGAGAGAGAGAGAGAGAGAGAGAGAGAGAGAGGGGATGTGACACTGTTAAACTCGGCCACTCAGGAAGGTAAAGCGGTTGGTAGAAAAAATAAATAAAATAAACACAATAATGCTAATATATCCGAGATTTTCACAGGACGGAAAGACTTGCAGGAGATAATAATTATGTGTTTCAACTAACGGGATATAAAATTTCGCGTCGTTACAAGACATAAAATGGTAAAATTTTACGTGTGTGATACCGTGAACTGAGTCAGCATTATCCTAAAGAAAAATAGTGCTAATCGTAATACTAACTTAAAGAACAACACTCGTATTATGACGTAGCTATATGTTTGATGTTTTAATGTTGATGTTTTAAGATCTATTTAACATGCAGTAGCTAACGTCACTCCATGAAGATAAACTCTGACGCAGAATAAAAAAAAACTTTGAAGTGAGATTTTAAAGTGAAATTGAACGGAAAGTATAACAAGAAAATCGAGTGGCAACTTTGAGGCAATTCCGCTAAACAATTTTCGTCGCCGTCATGTATTTCTGTGGAGTTAGAAGTGCAAGTAATATCGCCTACGCATGAAAATGTCACCTGGGACAGTTTTCTGCGGCTGAGGAAATTGCTTAGTATCCAAAGAATTTCTCTTTTTTTTGTTTTTTCTTTCCATTTCCTTTTCGGCCGTTGCCAAGGAAGTTTAGATTTTATTATATTATTTCCGATACTGTACTTTTCGTAGACTTAAAGGAGATGACTTATGTGTCAGTTAAATGAGTTGCTTGTCCGTCTATCTGTAAATGTGTATATATGCAGTATGTGCGTGTGGCTGTGTCCATGATTGTGTATGCTTCTGTGTCTGTGTATGTGTCGGTATCTGTGTGTATGTGTCTGTATATGTTTCTGTGTCTATGTTTGTGTATGTATCTGTGTGTCTGTCTGTGTGTATGTGTCTGTGTGCGTGTATGTTTATGTGTCTTTGTATGTGTCGGTATCTGTGTGTATGTGTCTGTATATGTTTCTGTGTCTATGATTGTGTATGTATCTGTGTGTGTGTGTGTGTTTGTATCTGTGTGTGTGTGTGTTTTTATCTGTGTGTGTGTGTATGTGTGTGTGTGTGTGTGTGCGTGTGTGTTTATGTGTCAGTGTGAGTGTGTGTATGTGTCTATGTGTGTATGTGTCTGTGTGTGTGCATGTTTCTGTGCGTGTGTGTGTGTGTGTGTGTGATGTGTCTGTATGCGTCGGTGTCTGGAACTTCAAGACCAACTCAACCCAAGTACAACTTTTCTAAGCTGTATTCACGAGGCTTCAACCCTTACACGTATAACGTATTTACTCATGAAAAGATAAATCCACTATGCATATCCAACTATTCATAATTTAATTCTCATGGGATAAAATTGGCGAAACTGGTGGTGAGTTTGCTCTGAGTAGCTCTGACGTCATCAAAGAAAAACACGGCCTCCATACAGTATACCTGTATAAATCACTTCACAGATTATAGTTTATAATTTTCAACTTCATTTATTATAGGTAATTGCTATATAGATACTCAGATAATGTAAGTGAATTATAATAACTAATTCAAATAAATAAATGACGTCATTGTAGCACCCAGACTTAGGGTGGTGGTCACAAGGGAGTATGCTCAAAGTGAATAACATACCTGTTTATTCATCTTATTATTTTACACTTCCAATACGTTGTTTAAATAATCTGGAGAACATTGCTTTATAAAGTTGTTGAATAAGATATATACCTGCAATAATACTATGGCAAATTTACCTGGTTTGTTAGGTGCTCTAGAAGTCAAGCTGGATTATGGAGGGAGGGAGGGAGGCTCTCTGGTGACGATACACCGAGCAGCAGGGGGTTGACAGTGTTGCCATCTATTTTTTCTTCAATTTCTTATAAATTTTTGGAAAGTGATAAAAGGTAAAACTGACAAAAATAGTGAGTCTATCTTTAAAATAAACAAATCTGTGTGACAGCCACTACTACAGACACCCTTGTGTAAATAACTTGTGTACAACATGAAACAACCAAACCTAACCTAACATAAGTTAACCTAACCTAACCTAACCTAACTTAACCTATCCGAAACTAACATACCCTAACCTAACCTAACCTGACCTAACCTAACCTGACCTCATCCAATGTGTACCATAAGATGAGGTATGACATGATGTTGATATATGACACGAGAGAAGTGAAAAATAAGGCTAGTATCTAGTGTACCATGGAATAGTAAAACAAGTAATAATATATAACATGGGAAGAGTAAATCAAATATTAGTATCTGTCTTTATCACTAGTTCCGTATCAGATTACTTGGCTCTTGACGTGCGTGTGGGGGGAAGGCTATAGCAGTGTATTAGGTTCATTATTAAACACTTTCTCGCATTTCTAATCCAGCTCCCTCCGGTGAATACTTGAGGTTCGGATCCTGGAAAACAATTAAATTCTTTATCTAGTAGAGTTGTGTCAGATGTTGTAATACGATATACAAAAGGTTTATATTGCACTATTCGAGGGGCACTTCATGGCCCCGTGATGAAATTCATTATATATTGTACCGGGACGGGTTGACGGGAGGTTGTGGTATCGCTTCTATTATAGAGTCGGTCGTTCCTCCTACGTGTGGTTGCTATACCTTTTGAATAAATGGATAAACGTTTTTGAAACTTGGCAGATATACCTTAAGAAATCCATAATCGTTTTAATATGTATAAAAAAATAATGTTTGGAAACTTAGGGAGCTGTTGACGGTCGAAACTGTGAGCAAGACAAATATATGAAACACAGAATGAGTAACGAATGCAAACGTGTAAAGAGAAGTATAATACATCATAGGTGAAGATGGTACAATATATACATACACTGTGTCAATCTTGCATCTTTCTCGTCTCGGTTGTTTGTCTTAGTATCTCCTTTACACCCCTCTTCCACCCCCCTTTCTTCCCTCCTCCCCTTTGTCTCAGGTACACTATGTCTTCTTTTCTTCCTCAAGTTCTCGTCCTTTAATAGGGCTTCGGATACTTCATTTTATTTTTATTTAATTTTTTTTTGGGGGGGGGGAGTTGGGGGTTAGAAACAAGTCTTAACATCTCTCCTTAACACAGAGGTTCCTTATATCAAGTCTTTGTCTGCATACTAACTACGGCCTCTCTCTTTCTCTCTCTCTCTCGCTTTCGTATTTAGTCGTGATTTTTATTTGTCTTTTCTTTAGTAACCTCTTTATCTTAGCCTTCCGGTCATTGTTTCAGAATATCGAAGCCGAGGGAGAAGATAAAGTGTAAGAAGAAGGGAAGAAAAGATGAATAAAGAGGATTTCAGGAAAGTAAAGAACAAGATAAATTAGGGAATAAAAGATGTAACTAGAGAGGATTAAAACCTGAGGTGACAGGGAGGAAAAAAAGGAAAAGAGAGAAAGGGGAAGAAAGATTAGGAGAGGCAGCCGAGAGGAGGGAAAAGAGGGAAAGAAATAAGGAGGGAGAAGGCGAAAGAAGAAAGCAGAAAAGATAAACAGGAAAAAAATCTTCGTGAAAAAAAGGAGAAAGGAACCAGTGAGAATTAAAAGAAGGAGATATGAGGAAGAGGAACAGGGTAGAAGGGAATAAGAAGAGAAGATGAGAAGTCAGAGAGAACGAACAGTAGAAAACAACATAAGAGGAAAAGAGAGGAAGAATGTGACCAAGAAGTAGGAATAGGTGGGCTAGAATCAAGGAAGAGAAAGAATAGAAAATGAAGCAGAAAGAAAAGTAAGACGAGTGGAGGGGAGGGAAGGAGGGAGGGAGGCCTGTGTAGGGACAAGACCTCGACCAGCCACCAGGTACTAAGGTAATGTATTGATTCTTATCTCAGCCATTTCCTGCAAAAAATGGGGTCGGTCATAACCCCACTAATGGAGTATGAGCTATAGGCGGAACTATGGGGAAGGGTGGGGAGGCGGCCCTTGGGTGTGGTGAAGAGTGGGGTGTGAGGGAGTGGAGGAGGAGATGGGAGTGAGTAATGAGCTACGAGGGGAGAAGAGGAGGGGGAAGAAGAGAATGGGTGAGATATATGGAGGACGGAAAGGGGGGTGTAGTGACGGGGAAGGGGGTGAGTTGGGTACTGTATAAAGAGATGTAGCATCGTGTATCAGTGGGTCTGTCCATCGACTCTTCCCTTGGTGTGGTTCTAAATGTATGAGACGCGTTGGTGGGAGGAACGAGGCACTGCCGGGTGTAGGTCATGGTTAACACATCACTAGGAAAGAATCTTGAGACGACTGGAATGACACACAGTACACAGGAGTATCAAGGCATACGCTATGGCTACTTTGGGGGATTTTTTCCCAGCTGAGAAAAGATGCCCCGCCCCCTCCCCAAGAGTTACAGCTGATTGGCTGTTGCAAACCTGTCCGATTTTGTCCTGAAGTAATGTATTTCAAAATGAGTTTATTCATAATCGTTGGGATGACCGTTTCTAACGAGAAAGATATTTAGCTAAATTATATAAAGATACATACATTAATTATTTCAAACATAAGCACGTAGGAAGTTTATCAGAAGTATTATACATGAATTAACTGTTGTTAAACTCTGGTTATATGACTGCGAACAACTTCATATTTTTCCCTCCTCTGCTAACGGTCGTGTAATATTTCAATGTGATTCTGATCTTTAAAAATGTTGTTTTTGCATAATGTGGTAATATTGATACGAAATTTGTCTTAGTATGCCTTATTGTGGGTAAAAATACGTATATATTAAATGCATCCCCCGAATGCGTGAATTTACTACCAGAGTTTGACAGTTAATTCATGTATAATACTTCTGATAAACTTCCTACGTGCTTATGTTTGAAATAATTAATGTATGTATCTTTATATAATTTAGCTAAATATCTTTCTCGTCAGAAACGGTCATCCCAACGATTATGAATAAACTCATTTAGAAATACATCATTACTTCAGGAAAAAATCGGACAGGTTTGCAACAGCCAATCAGCTGTAACTCTTGGGGAGGGGGTGGGGCATCTTTTCTCAGCTGAGAAAAAACACACTCTAATACATTTCATAGTAGACAGTTAAGCGCTTAGAAGAACTGGACGTGAAGTGTGTTAGTCTCAAATCGAAAAAATAATATATTAATGCTCGAAATTCCTCTTACCTCCGAGAGGTATTCTGTAATGCAAAGTTGTTGTTTCTAATGAAAATTAACAAACAATGACCCACAAGTCCCCCATTTTAATCGGAACTTGCCTATTATCAACCTCGTCCGGGTCTTAAGGAGATTCTGTAAACCCGTAGAGGCGTACTGTAGACGCTCCTTGTGTTCTCAGGCTCACGTAGGGGGCAGATCAAGTGCGTCACCGCGAAGGTAACTGGTCACTTATTGAGGTAAACATACTGTTTATCATTATTTCTTGAAATCTCCAAATTGAAGTTTATATTATGTAACGGGAGTAACTTTTACTACTGTGTTCGATAGATAAGATTTTTTTAAAGAAAAAATTATAAACTCATTTGTCTAATCAAATTATATTTTTCACTTTATTTTCACCAACCTGTATATGATGAAGGTGACATCAACATCCTCCTTACTATGTTTTTGCTTGCCACAATTCTCTTGGTATAACTTGCTGTTACATCCCCGGGGATGAAACTAAGGCGAAGTTAACGGCTCCTAACGTTGGAAACTGCAAAGATTTTCTAAACCGTATCGACTATCAGTAGGTTCACCGTAAAAACTCTTTATGGTTGATCTTAATGTTAGTGATGTGGCAACACAAGTGTGGTTCAGAGGCCAACACCTTTGTTCAACAACAGTACAGGTGATACTGTGTATAATGATCAGAGCTGCGGATGGACAATTCTTCGGCCGTCAACACCCAAATTTCATTTACTTTTAAGTCGAGTTACCTTTTACACTGGCTGCTGACATTTGGCCCTAACAATGGGGTCACCTAACAGTTCCCTATTCCAGATTTTGATATGTTTACCAAAATGTTTGCTAGTGTCCTGCAGCGTTCATGTGAAAAAGGAGATTCAACAAAACTCTACTACTTTGCATTCACTTGGAATCGAGTATGATAATCATCCAGCTATAATACAATGGTATAAGTTATTAAGGATGTCACCTTCGTTGGTGAGCTCTGAGGTGACTCGAGAAGCCGGTACGGGACCGGCAGAATCACCCACAGATGTTACACGTGTAGAGGGCTACGTCTAGTGCGGGAGGGGTGACGGAAGCGTCTTACCAGCGTTCGCGCTTGTCTACCTTGGTAGGCAGTCGGGCTAACCTCGAAAGTATTGACACCTTCTCGTGTGGTGCCCTTCCAAGCGTTACGGTGTGGAGTGATCGTCTCCCAGGTGAGGGGATCGATTTGGCACTTTTCTTAAGACTATCCTTACATCTTTTCATTTGCCTGCCAATGTTACACTTAATATTTGTTAGGTGACTTTAAAGTCGGTGCTTTGGCTGTTCACATTACTCTCGTCCATGTGAGTAACATGACCAGTCCAACATAGTAGATCATGGATAATGGTAGCCTCGATGCTCCTACATTTGGTGTCAGCGAGAAAACTGGCATTTGTTGTCTTGTCTTCCCAACGAATTCGGGGGATGGAACGTAGACTACTGTAAGTTGGTGAAAGTTTTCAAGTGCCATGAGGTGGCTCCTGTATGTGACCCATGTCTCACTACAATATAGCAGGGTAGGGAGGACCACTGCTCGATATACGTGCAACTTGGTAGATAATTTCAGCTCCCTACAGCTAAAGACACGGATACGGAGTCTGCCAAAGGCTTGAGATGCACATCTGATCTGATGTTGAATCTCTGTCCACGGTGGTGGACAGGTGGGAGTCGAGATACTGAAAGTGGGTAACATTAGAGAGGGTAGTACCGTTAAGCTGGATGGATGGTGGAGGTGTGGGTGAACCAGGGGCAGGCTGAAAGTGAATCTGAGTCTTACCTCGAGGCCGAAGTGTGCATACGAATCTGCTTAGGTGTTCAGGATCTCCTGCAGGTCGCGTTTAGTGTCAGCAACAAGGGTGAGGTTGTCTGCATATTGAAATTCAGTAATGGAAGCTGCCATAACCTTTGTTCCTGCCTGGAGTTGTCTTATGTTGAAAAGACCCTTCATACGGTACTGAATGTTCACCCAGCCGGCTAAATTGGCACTGGCACGATTAAGGAAGGCAGCCAAGAATATGGAAAAGAGAGTTGGTCCCACGGCTCATCCTTGTTTTACCCCCGTTTGGATGGGGAAGAACTCAGACTTGAAGCCATTGTACAGGACACTGCCGTTCATGCCATTGTGAAGTTGCCTCACAATGGCAATGAATTTTAGTGGGCAGTCAAAACGGCTGAGGGTCTGCCAGAGGGCTTCCCTGTTGACTGATCGAAGGCATTGGTTAGGTAGATGAAGGCCATGTACGGGTCACGATGCTGTTCTCTGCACTTTTCCTGCATCTGGCGGGCAGCAAAGATCATGTCAGTGGTGCCACGTGATGGTCTATCTAAAGGCATGTTGAGATTCTGGGAGGAAGTTTTCCGCCTTAGGAAAAAGTGTGTTTATGAGGACTCGGGCGATAATATTGCCAGCTACGGACAGGAGAGAGACACCACAGTAGTTGCTATAGTCTAACCGGTCTCCCTTATTCTTATAAATATTGACAATGGAGGCGTCTTTTAGAGCTTGGGGATTTCCTCCTTTTCCCATATATTCTCCAGGAGAGAGTGGAAACGGCTGGTAAGCAGAGGTTCTCCTGCTTTATACACCTCGGCTGGGATTCCATCAGACCCAGTGGCTTTGTTATTTTTCATCTAGCAGTAGTTATCTCATCAAGAGATAGAGGATAGTTGAGGTGGGTCAACTCTGGATGCTGAGTGACCTGCTGGGGTAATCATCCACATCACTGTTTCGGTGAAACAGTGAATGGTAGTGTTCTTTCCAGCAAGAAGGATGCCTTCTTTATCTTTAATTAGGGAGTTACCTTCAGAGGAGCGGGGAGGGGCTGCGCCATGAGTGATTGGCCCATAAAATGTTTTAGTGAAATTGACAAATTTGGGCATCTTGTGTTTATCTGCAAATTTGCATTTCACATACTTTATTTTTCAACAAGTTGTTCTTTAGATTGTGATGTTCCCGTTGGACCACCGCTTTCTTCTTGCAGAAGTTTCAGCTTTGATCTGAGACTGAGGGTTGTTCTGCCAGTCAGTTAAAGCAGCACGTTCTTGTCGACTAGTCTGCTGATTTCCGGGTCAGTTTCATGAAACCGGTCCCGTTGGATTTTTTCGAGGATCTCTTTACAGGTTTTTGCCATGCCAGTGGCAAGAATACCCTATTCAGCATTGGGATTTGGGTTGTTTGTAGTCGGGTTGTTTATTAGCCTATGTTCGAGCTGTTCTCTGAAAGCAAGTGCTACCGCTGGATCCTCCAGATGCTTAGTGTTAAAACCTTTTCTAGAGGAGTGTTGCCTTTGCCATTATGGGGTGAGGTGATAGTGAGAGATTGGCTTTGGCGAGCCCATGATCAGGGTCACAGTGGTCTGACCCACGCATGGCAATGGTGATGAGGACATCTAGGCCATCTCTTTCTCTGACAATGATGTAGTCAATGAGATGCCAGTGTTTGGATCGTGGGTGTTGCCACGAACCCTTGAACTTGTCGGCCTGCTTACACAAGTTATTGTTGATAGTGAGGTTGTGTGTAGGACACTTGCTGAAGAAGAGTAGACCGTTGGGATTACACTTGCCTAGTCCATTACTCCCTCTAATTCCCTACCACATGTCAGGATCTCTGCCAACTCTGGCGTAGAAGTCACCTAAGAACAGAACCTTATCCTCTCTGGGGATAGAGGTTAGCATTCAGTCAAGTTCGGCATAAAAGGCCTCCTTGATGTAATTTTCTGCACAAAGAAGGCATGACGTGAGTGAATCAGTGGAACTCGGAGCGTCATGAGGCGCTCGTTGATCCTAATAGGCTTTTCAGTTAGCCTATGTAGGATGCATTGGCGGATGGCATAGCCAACTCCATAAATGCGTTTTCTCTCCGCAGCAGGCTTTCCCTTCCAGAAGAAGGTATAGCCAGACCCCGTTCTGTGAGTTATACCTAGGCAGTTTTTTTGCCACAAGGGCGGTTCCTCTTTCAGGACGCTCATTTGTGTCAATATCCAGAAGGGTCCTAATATTCCATACAGTGACCATAAGTGGTTGTATAGGTTGTTTTTGTTTTAATCTGTGATTAATTGTGATTGTGTTTTCGACCGCATAAGGATGACCAAACTTGGTGCAGTTGCCTACTCAGGTTGTTTTTTTTAGGAAGGCTATGTTTAGAGCACCTTTTCTAGCCCCCTCCCCATGTAGGGTGAGCAGTGGCTCCTTGAAAGGGCTGCTCAGTCGTACAGACAGGACCGGATTGCACTACTGCATAGATCACAGTGCACAAACGACCATCTTATCTGTGCCGCCCATGTGCAGAGTTGTAACTAGAGACTCTCGGCATTCATCTCTGCCTGTCCCTGCCGCCACTCGTCCGTCGAGATAGGACTTTTGGGAGTATAGGGGTTTTTGTGATGATGAGAAGTATGATGAAATGAATGATGGATGTGCGCGAGTTGATTTATGCAGTGAGGCAGGAGGACAGGCTGCAACCACATATCTTGGGTCTCCCTTTTCCTGATCCAGTGATGAAAGTGTTGCAACAACTGGGGATAGGGTGATTTGTAATGGACCACCGATCGCCCAATTTGTTGGGCTTCGCCTTAGTAGCCTGTCCATCTTGCATTACCTTCAACCACCGGAGTAGTTATTGGATTCCCATGTTTGTTACCTCTTCCTCCTATACAGCCGTTGGGGTCTTACTGGCTGTAACGACCCTAGGGTAGAGCGTTGCACAAACACAATTCGCTTAAGTCTTTCAAATACACCAGTATTTAATATTTCATTCTAAATCCCAACTTCTCTCATCACAGGTCAAGTTAATAGGTCAAAACCCAAACAAGTCAATAAAAATATGAAAATTTATTACTTATTCCCACCACCACATATATACATAAAATAAAATAAATAACAATAATAATAAGACAAGGTGTTTGGAAGTGACTGAGTAAAGACTGAAGGTCCAACAAGATCACACAAAATGAATATCAAGCAAAACAAATTTCAAAAGACAAATGCCAACTCCCAGAACACCAGAGAGAGGGTATAGTACTTAACTTAAGACAGCTGTGCCTAGACTGACTAGAGTGTACCGGTATGTCACCAACGTCACCTCTTTACTGTCAAATACTGATATACTGTACTACATCCTGATTGGGTAAAACGTATACTTTATCTAAATTACCTATTGACATTAGTTCCAGTTATCTAACTTATGTACAAACCTAATATAATAAAAAATACAATAAAACAAAATACAATGTAATAAATAAAGTTAATACTTTGTTACGAGTTGGGGATTTAGAATATAGTTAAAAGTCTACCCAGATCCCAACAGGCAACAACAATAAAAAAACAAAGACAATCGGACTATAAAAGGGTAGACAAAGGATGCGAGTTTTTGTTGTGTATAATAAAGTACCATAAATTCCTTAACAAAATATTCAGCTTTCTATAATTTACCCTTAACCATACTTAACCTAAACATATGCAACATTGGCTTAACAGTATATACATATTTATACAACATACAACAAACAGAAGCAAGTGGAGGTGGGAGGCAATATAAGATTACAAAATACTCAAGTGCAGTGCTGAGATGGCTGACGAGTAAGGCTGAGTATTGAAGAAGATGGTAGGTAGTCACTGTGCCGTAGGTTTCCAGGATAGATGATCCTAGTGTGGTCACTTCCCAGAGTGAACAGAACTCTCCTCGATCTGGAGCTGATGAGGAAGACTTGGAGGAGGTGACGCAACAAACAGGATATGGAGAAGGGAAACCCCGGAGTGGTAACTAAGACTAGTCATACTCGGGTTTCGTCCCTAGATGGCGTTGCTCGTGGTGCTGGGTAGGTAGATCAGGACAATAGATGGCGTGGTTCGTAGTGCTGGGTAGGTAGATCATGACAATTGATGGCGTGGTTCGTAGCACACCCCCCTCCAAAGACCTCTGTAGTGCGGGCGTGAAGGAGGTGATCACCTGGTGCGTCTGGAGAGTAGCTACTGCATTTCCATTGGAGCTCGGAATAAGGAGTCCGCAATCAGGTTGTCCACCCCCTTTATGTGCCGGACTTGTAGATTATAGGGCTGGGTGAGGAGAGCCCAGAGGAGGATTCGCTGGTTGGAGGTCTTGTTGGTTTGGATGAACGTGAGCGGGTTATGGTCGGTGAAAACTATGGTTGTTTGTGGGCAAGATTGGAGGTAACATTCAAACTTCTTTATTGCCAACACCAGAGCCAGGGCCTCCTTCTCTATGGTCGAGTAGTTGGTCTGATGTTTTTTCAACTTGGCGGAGTAGTATGCCACAGGGTGAAGGACATCAGTGGTTGGGTCGGGTTGTAGGAGCACAGCCCCCACTCCGACACCGCTAGCGTCGATTTCCAGATGGAAGGGCAAGGTGTAGTCAGGGGGGTGGACTACAGGCTTGGAAGCAAGGAAGGCTTTGAGGCGGTGGAAAGACTGGTCGCACCTCTGGTTCCAGATGTAAGGGACCGCAGAACTGGTAAGGTCTGTGAGGGGTCCGGCCACGCTGGAGAAGTTACTGCAGAACCGACGGTAGTAGCCGCACATCCCCAGGAAGCGCATGAGTTCCTTCCTCGTCCTTGGAGTGGGGAAGGACAAGATGGCTTTAACGTTTGCGTCCTTGGGTCTCACCATACCATGCCCAACGATATGTCCCAGGTAAGTCACTGAGGCCCGGCCAAAAGCAGATTTAGCCAGGTTTATGGTGAATCCAGTCTCTTGCAGTCGTGCGAACAGAATCTCCAAACGCACCAGATGTTCGTCCCAGCCGTCCGACACCACCACCCGGTCATCCAGGTAGGCGAACGTCCCATCTAGGTCCTGAATCAGGTAATTGATTGCCTTCTGGAATGTGGCCGGAGCATTAGAAAAGCCAAACGCCATAACCAAATATTGAAAAAGAGCAAATGAGTTATAAATGCTGAGATTATTTTTGTCCTATCCGTGAGTCCCACTTGATAATATCCTTTCAACATGTCCACCGTAGATATAAATTTTGCACAGCCTATGCTGTCTATTATATCTTCAATCAAAGGTAAAGGGTAGGAGTCTGAGACAGTGACCTGGTTCACTTTACGATAATCGGTAAAGAAACGAAAAGTGCTATCGGGTTTTGGAATGAGAAGGCAAGGCGAAGCCCAGGGGGAGGTACTAGGCTCAGCTAAGTTATGTTTTAACAAAAAATCTACCTCCTTTTTCATAATCTCTCTTTTTTGTGGATTTAGTCGATATGCTGATTGCCTAATGGGTTGTACATCATCTGAGATTAGCTTAATATCATGTTTAAGTATATTGCAAAACCCTGGGAGGTCTGACGTGACTTTAGGAAATGTTGATAATAACTTAGTGAGATCTTTTGCTTGAGATGGATTCAGAACAGAAAAATACTCATCCAAGTTGTTGAGTATGTGACTGTTAGCAGGGTTTTCTTTAGGTAGAGGGAAGTCTAAATTCTCCAATAGGTCCATGTCATCTGTCTCCGGCACCGGCCCTGACAAACCGTATGCAATACAGGTAGGCTTATAGCCTCTGGGATGTCTTCCTCTGACTGCCTGGAATGGTAAAGTTTCATGAGATTAATGTGAACAAGTTGTGAATCTTATCTGCGATCAGGAGTATGGACTATATAGTTGTTTAGCATTGATTTGAAAGTTTGATGGAACCGTTCCAAGCAACCTTGGGATTGTGGGTGGTAAGCCGAAGATGTACAATGGTCCACACTGAGGTCTTTCATCACCTGTTTGAAAAGATTGCTTGTAAAATTGGTGCCCTGATCGGATTGGATCTCTTTAGGAATGCCCACTGAAGTGAAAAGGTGCAAAAGAGGTTTGATTACATTTTTTGAAGTGATGCTTTTAAGGGGAAAAGCCTCAGGATAACGTGTACTGGTATCCATAACTGTGAGCAGGAATTGATTTCCCTTCTTAGTCTTTGGTAATGGGCCCACACAATCCACAACAATCTTTTCAAATGGTGTAGAAAATACTGGGATGGGCTTAATGGGAGCTGCTGGTATACTTTCATTTGGTTTTCCTACCATTTGACAAATATGACAAGATTTTAGGTACTTTGACACATCCTTCCTAAGTCCAGGCCAGTAATAGTGTTGGAGGAGCTTTTTATATGTTTTCAGGATTCCCAAATGTCCTGAAATACCATCATGGGCAAGGGCAATTAATGCTGGTCTGACTGAGGAGGGAATTACCACTTGATGTATTTCAGATCACGTGTCTAGATGGGTAAGCTCAGGGGGTCTATTGGGCCTTATCAAAACCCCTTCCTGATAATAAAAACACGGAAGGGTGTTAAAATCTTTACCCTCAACTGCTGCATGATGAAGTTTATTCAAAGATGGATCAGATTGTTGGGCTGTAATGAGCTCATCCTTACTAATGGTCTTATTGTACAGATCTTCTGTGGGTAGGAAGATATTTTAGGTGGTTTTAGATGAAGAGGGCCCATTTCGCACACTCTGTGACCGGGTGACAGCACAAGATGGGAAAAGGTGAGGAATAGTTTCTTCAAGGTCAGTGGTGGAGTTGACAGGTAAGGGAGAGTCGACTGTCTTTATGTTGGGAACCACTAGATCTCCTACCAAGTCATTACCCAATAATAAATGAATGCCGCTCACAGGCATTGGATCTTTCCTAACGGCTACTTGCACTTCCCCAGTAATCAAGGGACATTGGAGGTGCACTTTAGCTAAGGGATAGGAAGAATGGGATGAGAGATCTGAAATTAGAACACTCTCATTAGTAAATGCGGTAGATATATCAGGAATGACGTTAAACAGGAGGATAGATTATGCTGCGCCCGTATCACGTAGTATACGAATAGGGAAAGAACGAGACCCCTCTATGATTGAAATTTTGCCCTCATAGGTGAATGAAGAGAAGAGATCCTGATGGGGCTTTTCCACATTGGTGGTTGCTATTGGTTTGAATTTGGGATCCAGGAACTACTTTTAGAAGTTCGACACTTTGGGTGTTTACAAGACTGGATCGTATGACCTGGTTTTTTACAGTAAGAACAATAAAACTTGGTTGCATCAGGGGGGGTAGGTGTGGGACCTTTCGACCTACCACTCACGTCCCCAAGGTTATCATCAGAGGAGGACCTAACATGTCGGAAAGTACCACGTTCCCTACTGCCCAGTGACTCCACCAGCAAGGCGTACGCATCAGCCAGCTCAGCGGCACGCCCTAAATTAACCTCTCCACGCTCCTCCACATGCTTCACGATGTGAAATGGTATCTTGCTCTTCCACTCCTCCAGGACTACCAAGTTTAACAAATCCTGAAATGTGGAGGTCTCTGTAGCCTCTAACCACTTCTTGAAAAACCTAAGCTTTTCTTGAGCAAACTCAACAAAGGTGTGTGAAAATGTTTTGGTTAGTTTACGAAACTTCTGCCGGTATCTATCTGGCGTGATAGCATAAGAGGTGAGGATATTCTTTTTTACGTTATCATATACATCAGTCTGGTCTAAACAGTTATAAACTCTACGAGCCTTACCACATAATTTAGGAACTAACACCGACACCCACTGGTCCTTAGGCCACTCATTCTTCCCGGCTATTTTCTCAAAAGTCCTAAATGACCCGTCCATATCGGATTCATCAAACTCGGGAACAAGGGAAGAAGCATTAGCAGGGTTAAAAGCAGCTAGTCTCTCTTTTAATGCCACTTCTTTTGATTTAAACTCCGATGTTAAGGTGACTTCTTTCTCTTTCACCTGTAGTTCTTTCAGTTTAACCTCCTGCTCCAACTTGGCCTGTTCCAACTTTTCTTCATGCTCCAACTGGAGTTCTTTCATTTTGATTTGGAACTCGAACCTAGCTCGTTCTAGTTCTAAGGCGTTTACTCTTTGTGTTTCTTCTTGAGGGCTAGCCAGACCTGAGGCAACTTCTGAGTGAGGAGGGGTGGTGGATAGTGGTTGAAGTTTCTTGGACATGGGCGTTAATCGGTCAACAGCGGATTCTTTTAAAACTTCTTGTTGAACCAACATTTCAATTACCTGATTTTTTAACATTTCCTTAGTCAGTTGCTGTGAATATGGGATATTGTAATAGTTGGCTATTTCTTTCCATTCTTTCTTCAGGATATTAACACGTAATTTAGCTCCGGAAGGATTTTCAATAAAATCCTGGAGATCAAAACCTGAAGTGGCCATTGTTAAGAAAAACTAGATAAATTAACTAATGGTCAAAAGATAAGATAAGTGGATTACCCTAGAAAATATCACGGCAGTGGATAACCAGAAAGTCCCGGAAACTACCCAAGTTATACCTAGGGAAATTACACTTATGAATATTGTTCTTCTGATAAGATCCTTAAATAAGGATAAGAGACTTGGAAAGATACATGAAACAGGAAGAGCGTATTACGGCATTAATATAAAGATCCGGATAAACAACCCTTGAGTTACTTGATTATTGACCCCGAATAAGATAATGAGAAGAACAATAATTGAGGCTTTATAATTATGGGGTCCTGGTAGAACGGGGCGTCCCAAGATATTACTTTACCCTAAACTAGTGACTATGGAACAGCCTACTCTGGAGTGAGGGTACGGCATTAAACAGATCCGGATTCTTCCCTACACTCGATAAGACTTACTACACGACTGCCACGTGTAATAACAGGTAAGCCTTATGACACTTGGAACCTAATATCCTACGTCTGTCACTCTTACTGTACGATAATACCAATATATGCACACACATATGAAGGAAACTTTAAACCACCGTAAAGCAATTGTGAACAGAAGTGACTGGGAGGAATAATTAACAAGGAGTAACAATGGGGGAAGAAATATGGCACTTAAGGTCGTGTCCTGTCACGGTCGCCATTTGTTACGAGTTGGGGATTTAGAATATAGTTAAAAGTCTACCCAGATCCCAACAGGCAACAACAATAAAAAAACAAAGACAATCGGACTATAAAAGGGTAGACAAAGGATGGGAGTTTTTGTTGTGTATAATAAAGTACCATAAATTCCTTAACAAAATATTCAGCTTTCTATAATTTACCCTTAACCATACTTAACCTAAACATACGCAACATTGGCTTAACAGTATATACATATTTATACAACATACAACAAACAGAAGCAAGTGGAGGTGGGAGGCAATATAAGATTACAAAATACTCAAGTGCAGTGCTGAGATGGCTGACGAGTAAGGCTGAGTATTGAAGAAGATGGTAGGTAGTCACTGTGCCGTAGGTTTCCAGGATAGGTGATCCTAGTGTGGTCACTTCCCAGAGTGAACAGAACTCTACTCGATCTGGAGCTGATGAGGAAGACTTGGAGGAGGTGACGCAACAACCAGGATATGGAGAAGGGAAACCCTGGAGTGGTAACTAAGACTAGTCATACTCGGGTTTCGTCCCTAGATGGCGTTGCTCGTGGTGCTGGGTAGGTAGATCATGACAATAGATGGCGTGGTTCGTAGTGCTGGGTAGATATATCATGACAATTGAGAGCGTGGTTCGTAACAACTTATTTAAGGGCTCAGTTGGTGTGGGTAGTAGTGAGCGAAGCTGCCCAAGCCACCCACACACCATCTAAAAAGTTTACGAACAAAAGGAGAAAGCTTTTATACATCATGGGAACAGGGTGTCTGCCAAAAGATCGTCTTTCCCTTTAATAGGTTTCAGTTCAATATTGAAGAGCTGCTGTGCTAAAGCTCACCTAAGTAACCTTGGATTTTTATTTCTCATCCTCTGTACAAATTGTAAAGGATTATAATCTGTATACACCTCTATGGCATATAGTGGACCCTCAACATACATTGCAAACTTTTCTAAAGCCAACAAAACTCCCACAGCCTCCTCTTCTATTGTAGCATAACCACGCTGATACAGTTTTAGTTTCACACTGTGGAAGCAAACTGGGTGTAGTATTCCTTTTTCAACTCTAGCAACACAGCATCCACATCACAGGCATCATCTTGAATCACAAAAGGCTTGTCCAAATCTGGCACTATTAACACTGGACTGGAGGTTAATAGATGCTTAAGGGTTTCAAATGCAACCTGACATGCTTTTGTCTACAAATATCTCCTTTTTGGGCTGACTAAGTCTGTCAAAGGAAGCGACACTTGCGCATAGTTCTTGAAAAACCTTCGGTAGAATCCTGCTATACTGAGGAACCTACGCAAAGCCTATCGATCTGCAGGAGGCGTGAGTCGCTGTAGAGTGTAGAGCCTCTCTTTGCACATACCTTGGCCCACCACATGGCCAAGGTAGGTGAGGATTACATGGCCAAACTCACTTTTAGCCAGGTTGTCAGTAAAGTTGTACTCCGACAGGCGGGCGAAAAGGGGACGAAGTCGCTCCGTGTGTTCTTCTCAAGTAACTGCTGTCACTAGTAAGTCTTCCAGGTAGGCACAGACACCAGCCCTTTGGAATGTCCCAGGAGCACTGCGAAGCCCAAAGGGGAGGACTTTGTACTGCCAAAGCCCATCAGGAGTGACGAAGGCAGTAATTCTCTTGGATTCCTCCGTCAGCTTCACTTGATAGTACCCCTTCATCAGATCGAGCTTCCTGATGAACTTTCCCTGCCCGATGCTGTCAAGTATGTAGTCTATACGAGGGAGAGAATAGGAGTCAGCCCTGGTCACATCATTTACCCGTCTGTAGTCTGTACACATGCGGAAGGAGTCGTCGGATTTTGACACCAGCACGCATGGTGACGCCCAATCACTGTCGCTTGGTTCGAGGAGTTTGGTTTCAAGCAAATAGTCCAGTTCCTTCTTCAGAATGATCCTCTTGATATCTTCTACCCGTAGCTGTGAGAGATGTAAAACTTTAGAAGAGGTATCATCTAAAGTCTGTGAATTGTATAGATTAACTGGAACCTCCCCCAGGAAATCTTGCTCTTGTTCCTGTGGCTCCTGGGTCTCCATAAAACACACAATCGCTTCCCTGGAGTACTAGAGCTTCCGCCTATTCACATGCCAGTCTTCCCCAGCAGGTACCGAAGGTGGTCTAAATTTCCTCAGCAAGAGGCCAGAGTCAGAATAGTAACAAACAGGCAAGTTATCAGCTTCCTCCTTGCTTACAGCACTGTTACTCAGCTCTAACAACTCTGGATCATTTTCCTGATCAGAAATAAATTTTTCCTATTTATGGGTACTTGTTCTATAGGGTTTACATCATTAATCAACGTTAAATCAACACTAGATGAGAGCGAGTTGTCAAATACGTCACCAGTGACTACAGGGGGATTATCGCCGCTGTCGCTACTGGCTTCCGTCAAATACGAGTTTCTGTCATTAACAGAGTTGTCTTGTTGCATATATAGGTCCCTAATATCAAAGTCATTTACATCACAAACTGCGCCACTTGTGTCAGCTACATTATGAACAGGGTCAACACGAGTATTCTGCTCTTCTCTAAGCGACATACTGTTCTTCAAGCAATTTAGTGTTATTGTCCACCGTAGGAGTCGTGGTCACGACAGAATCCGGGACAACACTTTTCCAGCTGCACGAATGAAAGAACAGAATTTCCCCTTTTATTCTTGAGTTTCGGGCAATTAGCAATAACGTGACCTATCTGTTTACAGTAGAAACAGATCATTTGACTCATACGCTCAAACCTCGGTTATTTTTGTTCCGAGCCACTACGGACATTTACTTTACTCGAGGCAGATGCCCTTGTATCTTCAAACTCATCCTACTTACCACCCTTGTTCCTAGTTAAATGACTTTGAAACTTAACATTCTTACGAGCCAACGCATAACCGTCTGCCAGAGCTGCTACTCTTTGCACATCTGTAACCTCTCTCTCTTCCAAATATAACTGAATGTCTCGTGGGAGGGCTCTCTTAAATTGCTCTAAAATGATCAACTCAATCAACTCTTCATAGGAGCTTACCCCACTACTCTTATCCGTCTTCCAAACATCTTACAAAGACGGTACATGAATTCATTATATGACTGTGACTCTAGTTTTCTCTCATTTCTAAATTTCACTCTGCAGTGTTCCGGAATCAACTCATAAACCTTCAAAATAACCTCTTTAACCTCTTCATAATTTAAAAAAAAAAATTCAGCCGATAAAAAAAAAAGACTGACCTAGCTGCACCTTTAAACACAGTCTAAATCATTGCCACCCAGGATATTTCAGGCCACTTGAATGACTTAGCTACCTTCTCAAACTGCCGGAAAAGTTCTTCTGGGTCATCCTCGTCAAACTGAGGTACTAGTCACAAATGTTTAGTGATGTGAAACACTGACTGATCACAGTCCTGAATACTGTCATTGTTGCTAGGCCTTGCTACTGCTACTCTACCTTTCACCTCAAGGGTTTTTTGCTTTCCCTCCTCCATGGCTAACTCATGTGCTCTCTTTTCCAAATATAACCTTAACTCATGTTTTACGCTTTTTCTTCTCTATGGCTAACTCATTTGCTCTCATGGCTAACTCATTTTCTTTCATGGCTAACCCATGTTGCATCATCAGCTTACGCAATTCTAAACTATTCCCAGTGTCCACACTAGTTCCAGTGTCAAATACACGTAACCAAAGGGCGTCCGCTGAAATAATTTCTTCCCGCACCAGCTCTGTAAGTACAGCATTTTGTATTGCTGACTTACGCTGACCCTTATGGACGATAATTCCATAATGGCTAGCACTGCTAATCCAGTCTATTTTATGTAACTGATCGGGGCAAGGAACCTCTAGTGAGGGATCATTAACGAGTCTTTCCAGGGAAAACATGATGACGGACCAAATCAAATGACACGTCACTAGGTTACACACAAAAAATCACGGTAGGAAAACAACAGAATATTAGATTAATATCAGTCACAACACATTACACAGCAATGTCATATAATGATGGTGTTTGTTTCCAACCTGTAACTTGACACATTATCCTTAGACTCCCTGGTCAAGCCTCCATTAATTATAAATTATTTTACGACCCTTGGGTAGATGGTTATATAAACACAAATCACTTAAGACTTTCAACTATATCAGTATTATTATTACATTCATAAACCCAGGTTCTCCCAACAAAGGTCAAGTTAACAGGTCAAAACCCAAACAAGTCAATAAAAAAATATGAACATTAATTAAATTATTCCCACCATCACATATGTAGATAAAATAAAATAAATAACAATAATAATTCGACAAGATGTTTGGAAGTGGATGAGTAAGAACTGAAGGTCCAACAAGATCACACAAAATCAATATCAAGCAAAACAAATCTCAAAAGTCAAATGCCAATTCCCAAAACACCAGAGAGAGGGAGTATACTACTTACCTTAAGACAGCTGTGCCTAGACTGACTAGATTGTACAGGTAGGTCACCGACGTCACCTCTCTACCGCCAAATACACCTTTCCACATATCCGTTGAGACATTGTTACATAACTATTTGACAAATTCCATAACCGAATGAACAGACAGAACACATATCGAATGACAATCTAAAATAACTGTTGGTGGAATGTCATTCTCCAATTGTTACATTCTCAAACTATATGTAGACTGTCGGTTTATTGTTCATGTCTGTCAACTTCTAACTTATGTCAATCATTTCCGTTAGCATGAACGAACAGTTATTTTACATTGTCATTCGATATGTGTTCTGTCTGTCATTTGGTTATGAAATTTGTCAAATAGTTATATAACAATGTCTCAACGGATATGTGAAAAGGTGTACTGACGTACTATATCCTGATTGGCCAAAACGTAAACTTTATCTAAATTACCTATTGACATTAGTTCCAGTTATCTTACCTATATACAGACCTAATAAAATAAAAATAATACAATAAAACACAATGCAATGTAATAAATAAAGTTAATACTTATATAAGGGCTTAGTTGGTGTGGGTGAGTAGTGAGCGAAGCTGCTCGAGACACCCACACACCATCCGAAACAACGAATTTTATACAAAGAACAGAAACTAATGGCGGATACTCGTAACACTGGAGCTGTGTAAGTGTGTCTGTCTGTTGCGGCGCTTCACCACAGATTTTTCGTTTGGAGTTTACTCCCGTAGCCTTGTACCTCTCAAGGTTATTCCGCAAAGCAGCGGGTTTGTTGTTGGTAGGCGCCAGGACGTGTCCACATGCCAGTGGCCTGTGACCCGTCCCTCTGAGGTCCACTGCTGCCTGGAGATTCCCTGCTGGTCTAGACGAGGCACCCAGTTACCTTGTGTTACCACGAGGAGGTACAGCAGCAGTCTTGATGGTGAAGACACTCTGTACTGGCAAGGGAGGACTTATACAAGTCGCATCCCTGTTCGCTATGAGGGCTAGCCAGCGGCGGTAGCTAACAGCAAAAGAGAGCAAGCAGTGCTCGCACCTTAACACTAATATAATGATGCCACACTAGTCGCATTACACCACCTGGTACAGGACCAGGTACACACACACACACACACACACACACAAAAATTCTATAAACAAGTTGAAAGGGCAGAGAGGTCCAGCCATCACCGTTATGTACGTCAAACAATAGAACAAAGGCATAACTCGGCTGCTGTGAGGACCAGAGCACCACAGAACCACTACTGGGATCATCTGACGGAGTGTTAAACTTAGATGTTCACGAAGATATGAAAAAAAATATTCCTTGCCGTATCGTTTGGCTGTAGGTCATCACATGTCACAGGGAACTATGAAGACCTTCACTTTGTCTTGAAAAACATGGCGCTTCAATTAAGAATAAGAGTAATGCAGCGATAAACTTTTTTTTCATTTGATCTGAAGGAAAATTATTTCTATGTTTATATAAATCTGTCCACTCTATGTATGTGTAAAAATATGACCGATTTAGATTTATGTATACGTGTGTGTGTGTGTGTGTGTGTGGATAATATTACGTCCACGTCTGTAAAAGTTAAAATCATAATACAGTATTTATATAAGAAATGAGAACGACGAATAAAACTAGAGAGAGGAAAAAAATATATTAAGAAATATACAGGAAACTAAACCTACCATCTCCCCCTTGATGACACAAGAAGACAAACAAGAACATCAACACCAGAGGACAATAATGTTGGCCAGCCTTAGGAGAAAAATGATCTCACCTGGATAAACAAACTCATATATTTCTCATAGCATAAAAACACACCATCACCCCTGTAGCCAAACACTCCATCACTAAATCTAGTCAAACAATCCATCACCCATGTAGCCAAACAACCGATCACTCCATCTAGCCAAACATCCCATAACCCCTGTAGCCAAACACCCCATCAATCCATCTAGCCAAACAATCTATCACCACTTTTGCCCAACATAACATTACCCCTGTAGCCAAACACCCCCTCACTCCTGTAGCCAAACACCCCATCACCCCTGTAGCCAAACACCTCATCACCCCTGTAGCCAAACACCCCATCACATCATCTAGCCAAACACCTCATCACCCTTGTAGCCAAACTCCCCATATCCCCTATATCCAAACACCCCATCACCCTTGTAGTCAAACGCCCCATCACCCCTGTAGCCAAACACCCCATCACTTAATCTAGCCAACCACCTCATCACCCTTCTAGCCAAACACCCCATATCCCCTATAGCCAAACACCCCATCACCCACGTAGCCAAACACCCCATCACCCCTGTAGCCAAACACTCCATCACCCCTGTAGCCAAACACCCCATCATCTCATCTAGCCAAGCACCCCATCACCCCTGTAGCCAAACACCCCATCACCTCATCTAGCCAAACATCCCATCACCCTTGTAGTCAAACGCTCCATCACCACTGTAGCTAAACACCCCATCACTCATGTAACCAAACACCCCATCACCCTGAAGCCAAACAACCCATCTCCCCTGTAACCAAACACCCCATCACCCCTGTAGCCAAACTCCTCATCACCCGATGTACGTGAACACCCCATCACCCTTGTAGTCAAACACCCTATCACCCTATGTAGCCAAACACCCTATCACCCTATGTAGATAAACACACAATCACCACTGTAGCCAAACACCCTATCACCCTATCTAGATAAACACACCATCACCCCTGTAGCTAAACACCCTATCACCCTATGTAGATAAACACCCCATCACCCCTGTAGCCAAACACCTTATCACCTTATGTAGGTGAACACTCCATCACCCCTGTAGCCAAACACCCTATCACCCTATGTAGATAAACACCCCAACACACCTGTAACCAAACACCCTATCACCCTATGTAGATAAACACCCCAACACCCCAGTAGCCAAACACCCCATCACCCCTGTAGCCAAACACCCCTTCACCCCTGTAACCAAACACCCTATCACCCTATGTAGATAAACACCCCATCACCCCTGTAACCAAACACCCTATCATTCTATGTAGATAAACACCCCATCACCCCTGTAGCCAAACACTTTATCATTCTAAGTAGATAAACACCCCATCACCCCTGTAACCAAACACCCTATCATTCTATGTAGATAAACACCCCATCACCCCTGTAACCAAACACCCTATCACCCTATGTAGATAAACACCCCATCACCCCTGTAACCAAACACCCTATCACCCTATGTAGATAAACACCCCATCACCGCTGTAACCAAACACCCTATCACCCTATGTAGATAAATACCCTAACACCCATGTAGCCAAACACCTCATCACCCATTCTAGCCAAACACCGCAATACCCTGTAGCCAACCACCCCATCACTTCTTCTAGCTAAACATCCCATCACCTCTGTAGCCAATCACCCCATCACCTTTGTAGCCAAACACCCCATCACCCCTGTAACCAAACACCCGATCATCCCTGTAGCCAAACACCCCATCACCCCTGTAGCCAAACACTCCTTCATCCCTGTAGCCAAACACCTCATCACCCCTGTAACCAAGCACCGTATCACCCTATGAAGATAAACGCCCTATCACCGCTGTAGCCAAACACCCCATCACCCTTGTAACCAAACACCCTATCACCCACCCGCTGTACCAATCCCCCCAAGCCCCTCGAGAACCCCCTCGAGAACCCCCTCCCTACTGAGGGGAACCAGCCATTGTCGCTATCACCTGCGGAGTTTTCCCCCTGCCAGCCAACTCAAGTACCACACGTCTACCCTCTGTGGTGGAAACCAGCAACCCTCAAAATCGAGTGACAGGAGCACCTCCCACTCCATTTGGGAATCACCCTCAACAGTCATCCTAATTCTGTTGGTTGTAGCACTTGTGAGTACGTTACTCCCCCCCCCCCCCCACTATTATAATGTTCTTAGATCTTCCTTTTTCACACCTCAGTGACCCTGAGTTTTTACTGTTCCTTAATCAGTATCAATGTCCCCACAATATTGATGCTAGTGTCATTCCCTTAGATGTGCTAGATCGTATGTGTTACACCCCTTTACCCATGGCGTCGACACAATACTCCCTCTTATCGATCCTGATGTATTTCTACAAAACTCACTGGGTTACACCAACCCAAACTGTAACTATTACTTTCCTGACTCTCCCGAGTTTAGTTCTAGTCTCCTACTATCTCATTCCTTCTCCTTGATTAGCCATAACATCAGCAGTATCCCCCTTCATCTAGATACCTTTTTAGATCAGTGTTTATCTTCTGTTGCCCACAAATTTGATGTTCTGTGAGACCAAACTCGCTAACGATATTGACCATTTGTATAACATTCCTAATTATAATAGACACTGCGTCAACACGTCACGACACAGTGGTGGTGTCGCCCTATATGTTGATATCAAGTATAACACTTCTGTAAGAGATGATTTAAAGGTTCAGGAGGAGTACATGGAGAGTGTTTTCATTGAATTACGTAACGACACACGAAATATCCAAGTAGGAATAATCTACAGAGGATCCCACACTAATGTAAGGAATTTTCTTGATAAATTTTCGGAGCTTATCTCTATCATAAGTTCCAAGAGGAAAGACTGCTACATTACAGGAGATTTCAACTTTGATCTATTAAAATCAGAAACCGACACCTCAGTATTAGACCTTCTTGCTACCTGTCATTCTAAACTCTTCATCAACACTATAACCAAACCCACTAGAGTAACTGCCACCTCTGCCACTGTGATAGATCATATCTGGACTAGCAACACTCCTAACAACCTAGCAAGTGGAATTATTTATGACAATATCTCAGATCACTTCCCAGTTTTTGCCATGAATAAAACAGCCACAAGACCTGAAAGGCCAAGTAAAGTCTCAATTCAATACAGAGACTACTGCGCCGACAACATGCTCCTTTTTGAAAACAACCTAATGAATGCTAACTGGGATCTTGTCTATGCCTCCAACAACCCTAACGTGAACAGCTGTAACTTCTCTTGCATCTTCAATGCTTGCTTTGATAAATGCTTCCCGCTCAAGAATAAGTCAGTGAAAACTGTAACCATTTCCAAACCCTATATCACAAGCGAAATTAGATAATGATAAAGGAAAAACACAAACTCCAAAGGAAATTTGCAAAAAGACCCATAACTTTCGGTAATGCTTACCGAAGTATCAGAAATAGAATAACTCAAGCAGTTAGAAATGCCAGACGTAACTATTATACAAATAAGCTCCAGTCAGCATCAGGCGACAGTAAGAAAACCTGGAATGTCATAAATTCTATTCAGAACAGGAACACTCAGCCTTCGGCCCCCAACTCAGCTTTTATGATAAACGATTCAGTTATAACTGAACCCTCCCTCATTGCCAACCACTTCAATGAATATTTTATTTATGTTGGCAAAAATCTTGCAGAGAGCATCCCTGATCACCATGAGGAATTTAGAGCCTACCTGCAAAACAGACAGCAAAATTAACCATTCTTATCCCGTCACAGCAGATGAATTACTGGCCATCAATAAAATGTCCAAAGATGCAGCAGCAGGCGAAGACAATATACCAATGAGCATCATTAAGAAAGTGGCCCACTTCCTCATTTGTAACTCCTCCTTCACTAGTGGTGTCTTTCCTGATAAGCTGAAAATTGCTGAAGTCCACCCGGCATATACAAAATCTGAGAACAAAGGTCTCTTCAAGAATTACCGCCCTATATCAGTCCTCCCAGCCTTGAGTAAGATACTGGAAAAGCTGGCATGTAATAGACTAAATTCCTTCTGCAATGCCAATAAAATCTTTACAGACTCCCAGTTTGGATTTAGAGCTAGAAGGTCGACTGAGAGTGCTCTGCTATCCTTTACTAATAACATCTTAAATTCCTTTGATGACAGTCAGTTCACAGTCGGTATATTCTTGGACCTCTCTAAAGCCTTCGATACTGTCGACCATACCATCCTCCTTTCAAAGCTTGAATATTACGGCGTTAGGGGCCTATCCCACAATTGGTTTACCTCATATCTGTCCAACAGAATGCAGTATGTCTGCTATAATAACCACCAATCTGACTCCTCGCTAATCTTGTATGGAGTCCCCCAAGGTTTCATTCTCGGTCCAGCACTGTTTTGTTGCACATAAACGACATAGTCCACGCCAGCTCACTCATAAAATACAACTTATTTGCAGACGATAGTAATCTCTATGTCAGCAACTCAGACCTCCATTCCTTGATGAGAACTATGAACACTGAATTAACTAATGTCGGGAACTAGATAATAAGTAATAAACTTACCTTAAACCTTGAGAAAACCCACTACACGATCTTTCACAGAAGAAAAAACTTACCTCCAGACTTGGACCCCCTGTACCTTGGTAATACAGTTCTCAAACGCGAACAAAATACTAAATTCCTAGGAGTTATTGTTGATGAGAAACTAAACTGGAGAAACCACATACAAGCCATTCACAGTAAGTCAATAAACAGCGCGGTATCATGTATCACACTCGACAGTCACTCACTCTCACAGCAATGAAAGAAATTTATCATGATCTTGTTTACCAACACCTGATACACTGTCACACTATGGGGGGCCTCTAGCTCTTCAAAAACACAATCTCTGGTTACTGCATAAAAGAGAGTTGTACGGTCAATGACATACTTGAAAAAAAGCAGATCACACAAACAAAAAATTTGCGATATTGAAATTTTTAAAATTAGAGGATATTAATACTTACTGCTGTGCCCTCTTTTCTTACAAATCTATCAATCACTTGCTTGACAATAATTATTTCCAGTTCCGGAATAATGAGAGATACAACTTAAGGCACCCAGAGCTACTAAGACCACCCCCCATGCACTACTCTCAGTCCCAGACCTCCATAAAATATCATGGTGTGAAGGTGTGGAACAACTTACCCCCACACATCCGAGCAAAGACTACGCTCCCTTCCTTTAAATCATCTCTAAAAAATATCTATTGTCGAAGTATTAATATTTCTTGTAACACTTACTATATTTACAGTACCTGCTTTTATTGTACCATCAAAACCGTTTAATCGGAAATTATCATGGAAATAAATAAGTAATTTCCTTTGTAATAAACATAATTGCCAACTAGACATAATCCTGACAGCTCTGTCTTCCTGTTCAACCTTATTACTGTACAACCCAGGTAGTACTGCTCCCCCATTATACTTATACATATAAATTACAGTGGAATTGAAAAACATATGTGTATGTGTATATATGTGTGTATATTTATATATATGTAAATATATATGTGTATATATGTATATGTATGTGTATATGAAAGTATAAATAAATAAATACAAATAAAAATAATAAATATTAAAATAAATAAATATTGAAGTGATAACCGTGGTAACATTATGCGATGTTCTTATTACCACCATGCTATTCAATTCAAATAACGCTTGTAACCAAACACCCTATCACCCTACGTAGATACACACCCCATCACCCCTGTAACCAAATACCCCATCACCCTATGTAGATAAACACCCCATCACCCCTGTAGCCAAATACCCTCTCATCCCAGTAACTAAACACCCTATCACCCTAAGCAGATAAACACCCCATCACCCCTGTAACCAATCACCCTCACCCTATGTAGATAAACACCCTATCACCCCTGTAACCAAACACCCTATCACCCTATGTAGATAAACACCCTATCACCCCTGTAACCAAACACCCCTTCACCCCTGTAACCAAACACCCAATTACCCAATGTAGATAATCACACCATCTCCCCTGTAACCAAACACCCTATCACCCTATGTAAATAAACACCCCATCACACCTGCAACCAAACGCCCTATCACCCTATGTAGATAAACACCCCATCACCACTGTAGTAAAACATCCCATTACGCCATGTAACCATACACTCCATCACCCCATCTAGCCAAACACCTCATCACCCCTATAGCCCACACCCCATCTTCCTACCAGACAATGACATAAAGAGGTAAAGGTGATACGACTACTTCGAAACCCGAGGTCGATAGCTTTGTTGATGATTAAATTGTGGTCGACGAGATTAAATGCCTTAGTGAAGTCAATGAAGGCGACATCTACAAACGTTTTTCGTTTCTCCAGATGGCGGTATATGTAGTCGAGAAAGCTGACAGGATTGATTGAATAGTCTCCAAAACTGGGCCACCAACAACCACGTCACCATCAACCATACCAAGACCATGGTTATGCACATCAACCTCTCGTCCGACGTTGTCCCACCCGTTTCCATTACTTTAGGTCCCAACACACTCCAGGTTGTAGATTCCACTAAGCTCCTCGGCGTCACCATAGACATCAAACTAAATTGGAAACCACACGTCAGTGAAGTTGTCAAATCCTCCAGTTTCCGTCTCCACCTCCTACGCCGACTGAAGTCCCTCGGAGTTCCTGCACCCGAGCTCCTCAATGTTTACTCAACATTCATACTTCCCAAGTTCACCTATGCTTCACCTACCTGGTCTTCCTCCCTAAATGTCACACAACGTAAACACCTTGAAAAAGTGCAAAAGAGGTCATGCAAGATTATTCTCTCCCTTTCCTACTCCACATATCAAGAAGCGCTCACCACACTGACCCTCTCGGCTCTCACTGACCATCACCACAACGTCATCTGCAAATTTGGTGAGAAGCTTCTGCACCATACTTTACACCGGCTCCTGCTACCACCTGAGATCCCTCGCCCGAGAATTGCTGTCAGACACCACAATCGCATCCAGCCCATACGAGCACGAACTGATCGCTATAAGAACAGCCCAGTCCTAACCATTGTAAAAATTATCAATAACTTGTAATCAACCAGTGAATTCACTCCCAGTCAATCTTGCTTTTTGCACTGTCACTATGTTGAAATGCCCTGTAGTTTGAGCTTCTCCCCACCTAGTTATTATATATCATATTTGTATCACTTATGTTATTTGTATATTATTTGTAAATCAAGAGACCCATTCCCCAATTATGTAACTGTATATTTTCAGCCTTCCGGCTGCCATGCTCTTTCAATAAATTATTAATTATTATTATTATTATTATTATTATTAATATTATTATTATTATTAAAGTTGTGACAAAGGACATCGATATTGTGTGCCTGCAGAAGTGTCACACTTAATGGTAAGCCCAATTATATGTATTATGATCCTAGTTCTGCTCACACATGTTTGATGTATGTTTAAAAAGTCACCACCGCATTTACCTCTTGAATCCAAAAAGACTACCAACTTTCAGTACCATGGGATCACTATCCACCTGGGTAACTCCACATTCAACGTGTTAAACGCCTACGCTTCCTCAGATCAGCTTCAATACAAAGATTTCCCTGACTTTATACACATTGAACCCACTGTCCTAATTGGTGAACTGAATACTACAAACAAGAAATAAGGTGACTCCACCACTAACACCAATGGTAGGAGACTTATCTCACTTCTCATCGCATAAGAAGATGCTCTAATTATTGGTAATAATGAACAAACACACATCTATGTCTGATCACAACCCAATCCACGAACAAGAAAGCCATTTCATAGACTTCATCCATGACTGGTTACAGGATTATAAGCTAGACAACTTCCAAAGTCTCCATGATGATCTGATAGATAGGACTCATACATTCTTCACCAACAATGCCTCCACCCCCCCCAAAAAAAAATGGAGGAAACGTTGTCAGCATCATGGGAACAGGCAACAGCAGTGCTATAATGAACCCAAACTGAAAAAAAAAAACTCAGGGCTAGAGTCAGTAGGGTGGGTAAAGGTTAAAAACAAATTAAAATACCTCAAATGTTACAATTGTATCAAGCCTACCTTGCTACCGCCAGGAAACGTGTAAACGAACTTAGACAAAATGCATAAGAAACATGTCAACAACCTGAACAAACACACTTCCCTCAGAAAAGCCTGGAAAGATATAAACACAATCGTAAGTAAAAACAGTAGACACGTCTCCCATCCAAACCCGCTGCAAAAATCGAATGAGCTAATAACAAGTGGGCTCATGTCTCTAGCTATGACATGTTACCAACTAGGGCTCGAGGACTCCTTGATGCGAAGTCTGTAGAGAGAAGTAATCTCATTAACTTTTTGGAGGGCAAACAGCACGATGAGTTTGATGTTCCATATACTGAGTGGGAGCCTGACGCCGCCCTCGCCAGGGTTAGGTTTACTGCCCCTGGAGAGGACGGAGTCACCTACAATATCGGTAGACTAATAAACGTGTGCAGGGTAATGCATTATTTTCATTATACAATATGATTCATGCCGAAGGCCACTTGCCCACATCATGGACCAACAGTATCGTTGTACCAAAACCGAAACCTCCTGGTGCTTTTCGTCTCATATCACCAACCAACTGCCCATGTAAAACCATTGAGAGGATGGTTCTTGGCAGATTCTTAAATAGAATCAGAGAACACATGTCTCCTAACATAAATGGCTTCATCCATGGTAATGGTGTACATAATTACATCACCATATTCCTAACTGTGCATGGGGATGAAAGACACAGATACATCACATTTCTTGACTTAAAAGGTGCATTTGATATTGCCAATAGGCAACTTATATTTTGCGAACTAGCCACAATGAATATAGGAGGTCGTCTGTTACACTGCATAAGTGGTTACCTAACCAACAGAAGGGCTACTGCACTGTTTCATGGTTACAAAAGTGAAGTTAAAGATATGCAACTTGGCACCCCTCAAGGTGGAGTACTTAGTCTTAAGTTGTTCAATGTTCTTATGAATGCATTATTAAATTCAATACCAGACAACCCCAGTACTCTCAATCAGCTATGATGATGGTATTCCTATAAATACTAAAACTCATCGTGAAATGCAAACCACCCTGAACCATGTATACTCAGCCTGTGGGTATCTCCACTGAGAAAACTAAGGTGTTCAACAAACAAGCTGGTAACCGCAAACGCGGCCACGCCAAGTTCAGGATAGGTAACAACACTATTGACTATGTCTCTTCTTTTAAATATCTTGGTGTCTCCGTTCCTTGAACATTACCTGCAATACAACAGCTAACCCGCCAATGTACTGACAGACTGAAACCTCTTAGAAGTGTAGCAGGATACAGCCCACATTATGGTACTAATATTAGAATTATTTAAACAATGTACCTAGGCTATATAAGATCTCTGACAGATTACCATGCACCAGCCCTGGTCCTTCGTGACAGGAAAGGCATTGATAAGCTCGAAAAAATTCAAAATAAAGCCCTCAGAATTATCCTTGGATGTTCCATGAGCACTAAAGTACTTAATACGAGGAAAGAACTAGGTACACCCAGTGTCAAAGATAGAATAATTTAATTCTACCTCATGATAGCCCTGAGGCTTTTGCTTGGTGATCCTGATAACATTGTTTCCTTAAAATTGCTAGAATGTATAAACTATGGGACTGGTGAATCTAAATGAACCCAAACTACAGCTGAACATATGAAGAGGCTTGGACTAGACCATCTGTACAAAGTTGAGACACAACAGCACTTCCTACCACCCTGGCGGACAAGTCCCTTCGGTATTACAATACCGACATGTCCGCCTAAAAGATTAATTATACAAAGTATTTATCTCCAACACAATACCAAAGTGAGAGCTTTTGGACACAAACACTCTACAGACTGATGATAATATCACACAGACCATCAACACTAATGGATCTCTTAACACCGCCTGTGGGAGGGCTGGAAGTGCTGTCGTTGCGACTCAACCTAACGGAAATACAATTGAAAAAAGAGTTAGAATTAACATCTGGGCATCCACTCTACAAACTGAATTAGTTGCCATACTCACAGCTCTTAAATTCATTGAAACCACTGTCACTGACAGTCTCTCATCACTGATTCTCTATCCTCACTACTTGCCCTTGACACCTTGAACTGAAGCTGTCAAAGCGTTTGTCTCTGAAGCCACACACAAATATGCGTACCTTGTTGACCGGGATGTCAAGGTCAAACTGTTGTGGATCCCTCTCACATAGGTATCAAAGAACATGACAGAGTTGATGCCCTCGCCAAACTCGCGTCTAATAAAGCCATTAGTGAATACAATCTGGGACTGTCAAAAAGAATTCTTAAAACTATAATTAGGAATGAACTTATTGATAAATTCGACGCAAGAAGACAAGTGCAAACAGGTGCTAGTCACTCTGGTAGTATTTCCATAGAGCAGATGTGAACAAGACTAAATGTAAAGTGTGTGGCCAGATATGGCCACACACTCGAACAATACGTCCTCTATTATGTGAAGATGGAACCTTTTAGGGAGAGGTTCAAGCACACTGTGTGTGAAATGGCACAACACTTTATCAGTAATGACAAGATATCTGACATATTAAGATTGTATCCACTCTTTTGAATTAGTAGCTATATCAGTTCCCATGTATAGAACCAAACACACAATGTATTGAATACCTCGCACGCAAATGGGAATACCAAAGTGTTCGGCCAGACGTACTGCCCCACACTCCAGTACTCACGCAGTTGCGAATAAGTTACAACCTTTGTACAGAACTAAGCAAAGAATATATATGAACTACTCTGTAACATTCAATACCATAATATCCTGACCACGGGGGTTAGTTATACGGGTCCTTTGTGAACTCTAGTCGGTAATCCTTATGCGTTACCTCTCACAGGATGAGTATGAGGTGTACAATAAACTAGCCTCTGCAGATGGCAACATTAAAAAAAATAACTATGTAGCCAAACACCCCATCACCCCTGTAACCAAACACCCATCATCCTAGGTAGCCAAATCCCCATCACCCATGTAATGAAACACGCCATCCACCCTGTAGCTAAACACCCCATCACCCCTGTAGCCGAACAACCATTACCCCAGTAACCAAACACTCTATTACCCTTGTAGCTAAACACCCCATCACCTCATCTAGCCAAACAACCATCACCCCAGTAGCGAAACACCCCATTATCCTTGAAGCCAAACACCCCATCACCCCTGTAGCCAAACACCCCATCACCCCATCTAACCAAAAAAAACATCACTCCTGTAGCCAAACACCCCATCACCCCTGTAACCAAACACCCAATCCCCCTATGTAGACAAACGCCAAATTACCCTGTAGCCAAACACCCCATCACCGGTGTAGCTAAACACCAAATCACCCCTTTGCCCAACACCCCATCACCCCGGTAGCCAAACACTTCATCACCCCTGTAACCAAACACCCCATCACCCCATCTAGCTAAACACTCTATTATTCCATCAAACCAAACACCTCATCACCCCTAGCCAAACATTCCATTATTCCTTCTAGCCAAACACCACAACACCTCATCTCGCCAAACACCCCATCATCCCATCAAACCAAACACCCCATCACCCCTAGCCAAACACCCCGGTATTCCATTTAGCCAAACACCCCATAACCCCATCTAGCCAAAAAACCCATCACCCCATCTAGCCAAACACCCCATCACCCCATCCAGCCAAACACCCTATTATTCCATGAAACCAAACACCCCATCACCCCATCCAGCCAAACACCCTATTATTCCATGAAACCAAACACCCCATCACCCCATCCAGCCAAACACCCAATTATTCCATGAAACCAAACACTCCATCACCCCATCCAGCCAAACACCCATCAACCCTGTAACCAAACACCCCATCACCCCATCCAGCCAAACACCCCATCACCCCTGTAACCAAACACTCCATCACCCCATCCAGCCAAACACTCCATCACCCCATCCAGCCAAACACCCCATCACCCCTGTAACCAAACACCCCACCACCCCATCTAGCCAAACACTCCATCACCCCATCAAGCGAAACACCCATCACCCCTCCCTAAGTAACAAATTATTATCATATATTTATCTATGATAAAGACAGTGTGTAACCTTTAAAATGGAGGCCTATGGTCGCCAGCCCTCAGACGTCGGGAAAGAACTTTGATTGTTTCCTGTAGAACAAGGCCTATTGTTTCTAACTATCTCTTATTCTTTGTGTCCTCTTGATTATCGTCATCTTTTGTTTTTGCTTCTTCTTTGTATTTTCTCCTTTTCAGTGTCTCTTCTGGGTGTTTTTTTTTAATGTAAATCTTCCTTGTTATCACTCTTGTTGTCTCCTTTGCCTTATTCTCCCCGTTTCTCTGTCTTTCCTCCTTTTTGCCTCCTCTATTTATTGTTCCATACATGTATCCGTCCTGATCTAATAAAAGAAAATCCCTGATAAAGCATTGGATAGAGCAGAATAAACTTCTTTTATTTCATAAATACAAGAAAACAAAAGTTCAAATATTGAGTTCAGATACAGGTATTACCCAGCGCACCAACACTACAGCCCTCAAGAGTGGTTTAAATAATTTATATTTACAAGTGTAGTCAGAATATATCTTTACATCACACACACACACACACACACACACACACACACACACACACACACACACTAAAAAATTGTTTTTCGTTTTCGTGTTGAAGGCAGTGCATGACCAACTGTTAGAAAGTGCCCTCGTCCTAAACACATCGAGGAGAAAACACTGCAGAACTGAGGTAAAAATATTCCTGTGAGCTGTAAAGAATGTTCCTGGGTGTTGGTGGAGGCTGGCAGTGGGTCAGGTGAGGGCGTGACCACTGGCAGCGCATCTTTGTGAGGGCGGGGTAGACCGACACTCACTCACACACTGGGCGGACCGCCGGGTCATTCATCTACTGTGGGAGGGCCGGAAAGTGCTTCGTCTACTTTGGGTGTGGCAGGTGGTGCTTTATACTCTGCGGGTGTGGCAGGTGGTGCTTTATACACTGCGGGTGTGGCAGGTGGTGCTTCCAGATAGCGCTTCATCTGTTCTGGGCTGGTCAAATAGCACTTTATCTTTTTGGGGGACTGGTAAGCTTATATTTTTAAATACTATCGATGTGTCAGCGGACGCCTTATGTGCTTTGGGTAGGCAAAATGGTGTTTTGCCAGTTGAGGACTAAATTTCTTAAACCATAAATCGAATACATTTCATTTATAACTTGAAACTCAAACTCAAATAAAGTTCGAAGGTGATGTATCAAATTGTTTGACAGATATTTCATGTATGTGAGCCAAACTACGACATATACAGTACACTTAAGCTCACACACACACACACACACACGTTTACACACAAATGACAATCTCAAAAAAAGTATATTTTTGGATGGTCCGAAGAATTTCAAAACGAACACTTTGACTTTTGTTTCTGTAAGGCTGTCAAAATCCCTCGGGCGATTTGTCATATTGTTTCACGCAGCTCGTAAAGATACGTTTTGGAGCGTGTGTACATGACCAGCGTTATCCTAGCATTAGACACTTACACCTCCAATGCATGGAATGAAAAAAGTGCTTCTCATTATCTGCTAATCAGTAATTAACTATACTTTGTACACTGTAAAAATAGAAACACTAAAGATTTGTTCCCTTTATTTGACTCCCAAATATCTTACGTATTTCGTTCTAAATCTAGAGCTTAGAGAAATCCCCTTTGTAGTCACGTGAGATAAAGCATTAGTCCGCTTTAAAAATAAAAATATATAAAAAAAATGTTCATGGTAACTACAATTATGCGATATAGAATTACACTGAATGATTTTGTTTTCAGAAATACAGTACACTAAAATCAGGCACACCGATAAAAGAGTATTTTCTATATACTGAAGCTTCAAACAGTCTTAATATTTATACCTCGGGGTGAAAGAACCCTGAACAGTCTACCTAGAGGCCCTGAGGCTAGATGTGTAAAGAGAATATATCTATACTTTATAAATATCTAATATACTATAGGACTAGCCGTGCGTGTATCTGTTTTGGGCAGCCGAAACGGCACAATCGTTTTTTATCGAACTTGGTGGAAAAATCGCAAAAAATTCGTAGAGTGAAAAAACCTGGTCCCATGTCGATGGTTTCTTTAGAAAGGCATTAATTAACAATTTTATTTACGCTGGCAAAAGATGTCGCTGTACACTGTCTGCTGGCCGGACGATTGCAGTTATCGCACGGCTCCCTCCTCCTCCCCACACTTTTTCTCTTAGCCTACTTTTTTTTAATGTTGTTTGGATTAGTAAAGGAGGGAAGATGAGTAAATAGAAGATAAAAAGAAGAGGAAACAGAAAATAGTTAGAGATAACAGGTGGGGGGGGGGGGTTGAGTTTCATCATGCGTCTGGATGCGCAGTTTCAACGTTACCAGAGCATCTTCGGACCTGACGAGGCTTATTCCTGTGGCTGACTGTACAGTACATGGGAAAGGAGAAGAGATAAAACGATAATAACAGGAATGCATGGCGAAGATAGAAAGGGAGAAGAGAAGGAGAAGAAACATTATTATCCTCAAGAGGAGAGCGAGGAAAGGAGATAGGAGCGAGAGATAGTGAGAGGTGGAGGTATGAATGGAGGGATGTGTCTTTTAAGGTTCCGAGAATACCATATTAAAATCACCTATTTAATAAGGAAGAAAAAGTGCTAAATATGATGAGTAGTGTAATGGAGAGACATAGAGATAATAAATAAAGATAGAGATAGTACGGATAAAAATGGAGAGAGAGAGAAGCGGACAAACAAAAGACATAATACAGACAGATTCAAGGACACAGAGAAAGACAGACAGATAGACAGACTTATGAAAGACAACAGACACATACATACAGACAGACAGACATGACTAAATAGGGTGAAACCAGACAGTGAAACAGACAGGTGGTTGACAAAAATAGACAGATTCATACATGCACAAATAGACAATATGGCAACTAACATGACAGACAGACAGCTGACTGACTGGTTCACATTAGACAAACAGGCAGACACACGCCAACAACGGATAAGACAGACAGATTTGACGACACAAAGAGTACAGACGGGCTTACAGTCAAACACCACGCAGACGAACAGACAGTTGGGATGGCAATAGACAGGACGGATAGACTTGAGACAGATTGGAACACATTTATAAACAAGAATAACACCAAATTGACCATAGCTGCGTCAGTGAGGGTAGCTGGTCTTACATCCACCAGCGTAAATAATAAGACGCGTTGAAAACTACCACCCTTGCGCGGAAAAAAACATCCATGGTCTGTCAGTCATGTGAGATGGGCCTAAAACTGACTAACGTAGATGATGACTATGATGACATAACACTGGTGATGACTTAAGCAGATGGTATCTAATCCAACAAGAATCAAGGTCACTTCTCTTCGTAATATAATTTATCTCGGAATGATCATCGGTGATTCATAATAATTTTTGTTTTATGATTTTAACCTCTCCTTATGGCGAATATTTCTTTAACTTATTATTCTAACCTATATTCTATTCCTTCCTATAGTATACTTACATACTTACAGTATCCGTAAGACATTACCTATTGGAAATGTGATTAAATGTTTTGTTATTAATCCAGCGTGAAATGTATCGGTATTGGTGGTACAATCCTAATGGTCTCTGATCCTGTTGATTAGGTGAGGTTAATCTGGGTTTATTGAGATTAAAGATAAGGTGTGGGGTTTATTCTACCTGTGTTAGTCTCAGGTACGACCCTTATTGTAACATCACGACCATGATTATAACAACCAGGACCGTGATTATAACAAACAAGACCATGATTATAACAACCACGACCATGATTATAATAACCACGACCATGATTATAACAACCACGACCATGATTATAACAATCAGGACCATGATTATAACAACCACGACCATGATTATAACAACCACGACCATGATTATAACAACCACGACCATGATTATAACAACCATTATTATAACAAGCACGACCATGATTATAACAACCACAACCATGATTATAATAACCACGACCATGATTAAAACAACCACGACCATGATTATAACGACCACGACCATGATTATAACAACGACGACCATGATTATAATAACCACGACCATGATTATAACAATCACGACCGTGATTATAACAACCACGACAATGATTATAATAACCACGACCATGATTAAAACAACCACGACCATGATTATAACAACCATGATTATAACAAGTACGACCATGATTATAACAACCAGGACCATGATTATAACAAGCACGACCATGATTATAACAACCACGACCATGATTATAATAACCACGACCATGATTATAACAACTATGATTATAACATCCACGACCATGATTATAACAACCACGACCATGATTATAATAACCACGACCATGATTATAACAACTATGATTATAACAACCACGACCATGATTATAACAACCACGACTATGATTATAACAATCACGACCATGATTATAACAACTATGATTATAACAACCACGACCATGATTATAACAACCACGACCATGATTATAACAACCACGACCATGATTATAACAACCACGACCATGATTATAACAACCACGACCATGATTATAACAACTATGATTATAGCATCCACGACCATGATTATAACAACCACGACCATGATTATAATAACCACGACCATGATTATAACAACTATGATTATAACAACCACGACCATGATTATAACAACCACGACCATGATTATAACAACCACGACCATGATTATAACAACCACGACCATGATTATAACTGCCACGACCATGATTATAACAACCACGACCATGATTATAACAACCACGACTATGATTATAACAATCACGACCATGATTATAACAACTATGATTATAACAACCACGACCATAATTATAACAACCAGGACCATGATTATAACAAGCACGACCATGATTATAACAACCACGACCATGATTATAATAACCACGACCATGATTATAACAACTATGATTATAACATCCACGACCATGATTATAACAACCACGACCATGATTATAACAACCACGACCATGATTATAACAACCATGATTATAACAACCACGACCATGATTATAACAACCACGACCATGATTATAACAACCACGACCATGATTATAACAACCATGATTATAACAACTATGATTATAACAACCACGACCATGATTATAACAACCACGACCATGATTATAACAACCACGATCATGATTATAACAACCATGATTATAACAAGCACGACCATGATTATGGCAACCACGAGCATGATTATATAACCACGACCATGATTATAACAACCACGACCATGATCATAACAACCACGACCGTGATTATAACAACCACGACAATGATTATAATATCCACGACCATGATTAAAACAACCACGACCATGATTATAACAACCATGATTATAACAAGCACGACCATGATTATAACAACCACGACCATGATTATAACAACCACGACTATGATTATAACAACCACGACCATGATTATAACAATCACGATCATGATTATAACAACCACGACCATGATTATAACAACCTCGGTAAACTGTACTACCGTAATCGCCACCGGGCACGATGGGCCCACAATCACTTGTCTATACTAAATAATCGGCTTTGTTCATCCCTTACGAGTCTCTGTTCGTCCGTCAATGTTCGCACAGCCTTGAGTCTACCGCCAGCAAACGTGACTGGTGTGGTGTTAAGGGTCGTATCCTCACCACCTGTCACCATATTAGACCCAGCTGTGAATTGGTACCTAACTTTGTATTCGGGGAAGTGATGACCGGTCCTGTAGGGCGTCGGCTGCATACGTATACACACTGCTCCGAACAAGTGAGGTGGTCTATACGATCCACTTTGACATTTTAGTCTCTATATTATCCTCAGTATAGTGACTTTAACATATATTGATCGCTTTATATATTGGCATCTTAGATATTGGCCACTGTATAGATTTTGTTCTGTATACAGTGGCCTTTGAGCATTAATATAACCCTGGCTACATTACTGACCTTTATTGCTCTATAACTCTGTATATTTATCCTGCATATATTACGTTTGCATATATCACTGCATCACTGTGTATACATTGACCTCTGCATATATTCCCCTCATTCGTTTTGAAACACGTCGATGGCCTCTGATTCACCAGACTCACATATAATTGAATAATATCATTAATTCTCGGTCATTTGGTTCTATAAATGTAAAGAAGACAGCCATTCCTTCAGGGTAATAGGATAATAGGGCCATTAGTCTACCCTGAGCCCTCATAACGGCAGCCCTACGTGATAGGTGATCTCATTCTCCATCCCCCGTGCTCTCACAAAATCCCGCTCTGACATAATCCCACCAGGAGAAAATCTCGTCGAAGAAAAATCCACTTAATGAAATTCTACCGGACAAAATCCCACTCACGTAATCCCACCCGAAGAATATACTGTATTATCAAAGCAAAATCCCTCTCTGATAAAATTCCACCTTCACAAAATTCCACCTGAAGAAAATCTCACTCTGATAAAATCCCAATTCGGACGAAACATCGAAAGGATAAAATTCAGCTGGGCGTATTCCCTTTACCTAGTAAGTAAACTGATAAATAATGAAATGAAATGGTAAAGATAACACCAGTTGCATTTTCTTTGTGTTGTAAATGCCTTGTTCGGTTAGGTTAGATAAAGGTAACTAAAATCAAGTTAGGTTACGTACGGTTCTGTTAAATCACATGTGCTTAAGTTAGATTTGATTAAGGAAGGTTAAAATTGGATTAGGTTACCTTAAGTTAGAACAAGTTTGATTACACTCAGGCAAGTTAGGATAAGTTGGGTGAAGTTAGCCCTGCATTAAGTTAAGTGAGTTTTTGTCTTACGACACTGTGTAATATAATAGCCATTACGGCCATACGGTAGGTGGAGGAAAGTGAATAACATCGTCATAAAAAATACCATTATTTGATCTTAAGGTGATTACGTGGTTAAGGGTAATGCCTCATGAGATGTTCATTTAGGGACTGTCTTCCCGTAAAGATCTAACAATATCTTTATTTATATTAGGATCATATATCATTTTGGAGTAATTATGGTATCTACCGACCTTAAGTCCCTCTGATGGCCAATTAGGAATATATTATTACCTCTGATGGTTATAATCGGATTATTTCAGTGTGCGAGAGAAAGTTTTATCTTCATATAGTTTGTGGTTATGTGTATATTGGTCTGTTTATCCGTTTGTTCCCTTTGACACCACCCTAACTTCACCCCTACCTTGTGATATCACCCCTACTCCATGATATCACACCAACTTCATGAGCCATCCTCACCATCCATATCACCCCACCCTCCGCCTTCACCTTATTCTTAAAGCTATTTATCTCACCCCACGCCCCACCCCTCACCCTACGCCTCATTCTCACCCTACCCTACCCACTTCCAGACTTTACCCTCACCCAAACCACCCAACCCAACCCAACCCTCTCACTCTCACCCTCATCCCACCTATACCCACCCTACCCGTTCACCCTACCCAATCCTACCCTCATTTTCACCCCTTCCATACTTCACCTTCGCCCCACCCCACCCAATCACCACGCCATTCCCCTCATCCATACCCCATCCAATCCTCATCCTACCTCATCCCACCCTCACCTTCACCCCTTCCACACTTCACCTTCAAGCCTTTCCCCTCACCCTCATCTCACCTAACCTTCATCCTTACCCCAACCAACTCTCAACCTACACTTCACTCTCACTTCCACACTACCCTCTCTACCTTCACAAATAAACCTTCCATATTTCACTCTTACTCCACCTAAACTTAACCCTAACCCCACCCATCCCTCTCACCCTCACCCCACCCATCCCTCTCTCCCAACCCTCTCACCCTTACCCCCTCACCCTCCCCTGTATCACTCCCACCCTCACCCCACCTCTCGCCCAGCTAATTCACCGCTGCCGTGCTGGAGGGGGTAGTGTCCAACATATTGTGGGAGGTATAAATAACTCTGGGTAATACTTAAGGAATCCTGACCCAATGTTTTGTCCCGAGATGAGAGTGTACCCAGGAAGAGGAGGAGGAGGAGGAGGAGAGAAGAAGAGAGAGGATGGAGAAGAGAAAGAAAATTTAGAGGAAGAGAGCAGAGGAGAGTGTGGAGAGAGGGATAAAGCGAACAGGAGAGGGAGAGAGGAGAGAAAAGTGAACAAGAAAGGGAGACAAAGAGAGTAAATAGAGGGAGTGGAAGAAGAGAGAGGAAAGAGAAAGAGAGGGAATAGGAGAGACAGATGAGAAGGGCGAATGAAAAAAGAAAGAATTGAGGAGAAGAAGAGAATGAGTGAGTAGACAATATGACATTAAAAGGGAGAGAGAGGTAAATAAAAACGAAGATTGAAGAAGACAAATAAGAGAAGAAAACAAAAGAGGAAAAACGACAGAGATAAAAGAGAGAAGAAAGAAGAGGAGACAAGGCACTCAAGGCAGTAAATTTAACCAGGGTGGGGAGGAAGAGAAGGAGAAAAAGAGTCAGATCGATAAAAAAAGAAGATAGAGAAGAAAAGAGAGGGTAAATAACAGAATAAAAAGAAAAGGGAGAGGAAAATGGAAGAGAAGAAAAAAAATAACGAAGATAAATGTATAGGAAAATAAAAGAGGAAAAATTAAATTAAGACGAAAAGAGGATGAAAGAAAAGAGAGAAGAGATTTAGAGAAAGCGAGACGAAGAGAAGCACAACTGGAATATACTAAACACAATAGGATAGAGAGATACTTAGGAGAATACGGATGATGGTGGCAGAAGAGAGAGTAAGATAGGTGTTCGATAAGTCTCTCTCTCTCTCTCTCTCTCTCTCTCTCTCTCTCTCTCTCTCTCTAAAGATTTATTAATGCATAATTACTCTGGGACTTGACTTGACTTGACTAGTGTAAAAGAGGATTTGTGAGGACACTGGGAGACTTAGGGAAGGTGTGGTGGAGACACTGAAAGACATAGGGAGGAGATTGCTTTTTGAAACTAGAAGAGGACAGGTAGTGAGAGAACATGGGGAGAAGGGATACGAGGAGAGACTACAGGCAGAGGGATGCTGGGGGAGACTGGAGGAGGAGGAGGAGGAGTGATAGGGGGAGGAGAGGTTCTGTAGGAGTCAAGAATGATGAGGAGAGAGAAGCTACCTGGAGAGACTTGGAAAGCTAGAGAGGAGAAGTGCGAGGTCAAAGGAGACATCTGGTATAGGGTAGAAAGTAAGAGATAGTGAGATGGAAAGATGGAATAGAAGGAAAAGAATATAGGCGATAGGAAGAGAGATAAAAATGAGGGGCAGAAGAGATGGAGAAAGAACGGCGTGAAGGAAATGAAAAGGGGAGGTAAGGAAAGATGGAAGGAAATAAAAAGGTGAACGGGGGAAAGGACGAAAAACTTAAAGGAAGCAGGAATAGAAGCAAAAAAAAGGAGAGAAAATATAGGAAAAAGGAAAATAGAGGAGAGGAAACGAGGGAAGGAAGGACGGAAAATAGGGAACGAAGGAAGAATGGGATGAAACGAAGGAAGGGAGGAAGGAAGAGAGAGCTGGAAAGAGGGAGTGATGGAGGGTTAGTTGAGTACATGTTAAGCGTGGGAGCGACTCATGAATAATGGACGGGTGTAATGTCTCTCGCTGCTTCGGAAATACATACAAATGTTTCTTTAACATGAGTTATACGTGCGGGAGACTAGTTAGGGCCACCGTAGCTTATGATAATCTGCCAATAAAGGGGGCACATGTCACTGTCACTTTCCGCCACTACAGCCACCTTCAGGGGGGAATATATATATATATATATATATATATATATATATATATATATATATATATATATATATATATATATATATATATATAAACTTAGGAGAAGTTACCACTATGTCCCTCATCTTCACGTAGATACTGAGTGGGTGAGGTGGAGAATTTCCTCTCATCTGGTTAGTAGGTAGTGAACGGGTAAAAGGGAGAGGCGTCACTTTGTAGGTAGAGAGAGAGAGAGAGAGAGAGAGAGAGAGAGAGAGAGAGAGAGAGAGAGAGAGAAGTTTTCCTTTTATAGACACTGAAGGGAGAGGAAGAGAGGAATTTGCCTTACGGTTCTTCTGCTACTGAGGGGGAGGTAAAGGGAGATGTTTGCCGCACATTGAGACTGGAGCGAAGTAGATGATGTTTCTCTCACACAGTGAGGAGAGGTAGAGGGAGAGGTTTACCCTTTATAAGCACTGAGGGGAGGTAGAACGAGATATATCCTTCACGTAGACAGTGAGGGGAGGTAGAGGCAGGCAGAAGTTTCCCACACGTAGGCACTGAGGGGAGGGATGATGATCTAGATAGCTCTCAAAACTCGAGGGGTCTATTATGGCGATATCCAATGAATAATAATGGAGCCCCAACTTAGTCTCCCCACTTCTGTTTTTTTCAGAAACTCGCTGATAAAGATAGTATACACTTTTATGTAGCTCCGGAAGACGCACTTAATTCAGGTCGTGTATGTGAGGGTAATAACCCAGGGGAGTGGTGAGGGAGGATTACAAGTGAGCTGTTATCGCCTCATGGGAGAGAATATATATATATATATATATATATATATATATATATATATATATATATATATATATATATATATATATATATATATATATGAGTAGTGTGTGTGTGTGTGTTTACATACACAAATTTACACGAATCGAATCAAACAAAACATACCTATAAACCTATTTGAAAACACGAGTGAGTGATAGCCACTGTGCACGGTGAGCCCCAACCATTAGGCTTTCATGATAATCTTCAATCTTTTGCGTATTTATATAGTGTTCATAAGTGACCCACCGTGAGGCCGGGTGTTTCTGATTAAAGATCATCATGAAACATGAGTGGCCACGACTCACATCCATTAACACCGAGTGTACAATCGACATGTTAGTACTAATGGCTGAAGTGGTAGCACCTTGGTCTGGCGTTGCCAGGTGTGTTTGTGTCGAATCCGGGACGAGGCTCTTATTATGTTGATATACACTGGAAATTATAGGTAACCACTAGAACCAGAAACGCGATAGTTACTCCCTGAAGTTATGAATAAACATGAAAGCTCCCGAATTTGTTTATCTTTCCGTTACTGAGCAGTTACTGGCAGATAGTGTAGTATAGTGGTGTCAATAATGGTGTTGACGGGCTTACTTGTGTACACAGTCACTCGATGGTACTGGGTCACGTCCTCCTTTATACACTCACTCACTATAAACTTTACCTGCTGGTTTGAAACTCAGGCCTTCCTGATCCTGCCAGCACACACACACACACACACACATACACACACACACACACACACACACACACACACACACACACACACATAGATAGACACACACACACAGACACACACACACACACACACACACACAGTACTACTACTACTACTACTTTGCTGTCACTCGGAATTGAGTATGACGATCATCCAGCTATGATACAATGATATGAGTTATTAAGGATGTCACCTTCATTGGTGAGTTTTGAGATGACTAAAAAGGCAGATAAGGGACCCGCAGCGTCGTCTACATTCGTTCCCCATTGGAGGGCTCCATCTACTGAGAGAGGGGCGATGGCAGCGTCTTTCTGACGTTGGCGCTTGTCTGCCTCGGTTTGTAGTCAGGCTAACTCGAAAGTATTGACACCTTCTCGTGTGGTGCTCCTCCAATCATTACGAAATTGAGTAAGCGACTCCCAGGTCAGGGGTCGATTTGTCACTTTTTCAGGTTTGTCTTAATACTATCCTTGTACCTTTTCAATTGCCTGCCGGCGTTATGTTTACTATTCGTTAGGTGACTGTAAAGTAGCTGCTTTGGCAGTCTACTGTCGTCCATGCGGGTAACATGGCCAGTCCAACGTAGTTGTTCATGGATAATGGTAGCCTCGATGCTCCTACAGTTGGTGTCAGCAAGAATACTGGCATTTGTTCTCTTGTCTTCCTAGCGAACTCGGAGGGTGGAACGTAGACTACGTTGGTGAAAGTTTTCAAGTGCCATGAGGTGCCTCCTCTATGTGACCTATGTTTCACTGCCATATAGTAGGGTGGGCAGGACCACTGCTCAATATACGTCCAGCTTTCTGTATAATTTCAGCTCCCTACAGCTGAAGACACGATTTCGGAGCCCGCCCAATGCTTGAGATGCACATCTGATCCAATGCTGAATCTCTTCATCGATGTCTTCGGTAGTGGGCAGGTGGGAGTCGAGATACCGAAACTGGTCAACATTAGAGAGGGTAGTACCGTTAAGCTGGATGGATGGTGGAGGTATGTCTGAACCAGGGGCAGGTTGAAAGAGAATCTGAGTCTCACGTACAGTCACCTCAAAGCTGAATTATACATACGCGTCTGCGTAGGTGTACAGCAACAAGGGTGAGGTCGTCTGCATACTGAAGTTCAGTAATAGAAGCTGCCAACACTTTTGTTCTTGCCTGGAGTCGTCTTATGCTGAAAAGACACCCCGTCACCTGGTACTCGATGTTCACCCTGCTGGCTAAATTGGCAGTGGCACGAGTAAGGAAGGCAGCCAAGAAGATGGAAAAGAGATTTGGTGCTAGTACAGACCCTTGTTTAACCTCTGTTTGGATGGGGAAGAACTCTGACTGGGTGCCGTTGTGCAGGACACTGCCGTTCATGCCATCGTGGACTTGTCTCACAATGGTGGGCAGCCAAAACGGCTGAGGGTCCTCCAGAAGGCTTACCTATTGACCGAATCGAAGCCCTTGGTTAAGTCGATGACAGTCATGTACAGGTCACGACGTTATTCTCTGCACTTTCCCTGTATCTAGCAGGCAGCAAAGATCATGTCAGTGGTGCCACGTGGTGGTCTAAAACCACATTGAAATTCTGGGAGGAAGTTTTCTGCCTGAGGAAGGAGTCTGTTTAGGAAGACTCGGGCGATATTCTTGCCAGCTACGGAGAACAGCGAGATCCCACGATAGTTGCTACTGTCTGACCGGTCTCCCTTGTTCTTATGAATATTGACAATGGAGGCGTCTTTAAGAGCTTAAGGGGATTTCCTCCTTTTCCGATATATTCTCCAGGAGAGAGTGGAGACAGCTGGAAAGCAGAGGTCCTCTTGCTTTATAAACTTTGGCTGGGATTCCATCAGGCCCTGAGGTTTTGTTGTTTTTCATCTGTTTGATGGCACTAGCTACCTCATCCAGGAATGGAGGATAGCTGAGGTGGGTCAGCTCTGGATGCTGAGGGACCTGTTGGGTAGTCAGGACATCCTCATCGGTGTTTCGGTTGAGCAATGAATGGTAGTGCCCTTTCCAGCGCTGAAGGAGGCATTCGTCATCTTTAATTATGTGGTTACCATCAGTTGAGCTGATCTGCATGTTTTTGTGCTTCAAATAATTTATTTTTAAGCCAGTCGTTCTTTAGATTGCGAAGTTCCACTGGGCTGCCGCTTCCTTCTTGCGGAAGGTATCAGCTTAGGTCCGAGACTGAGGGTTGTTCTACCAGTCAGTAAAAGCAGCACGTATATTTTCATCAAATCAGTCTTGGTGTATTCTTTTGAACTGGCCAATTGTCTCTCTGCAGGTTTTTGTCATAAAAGTGTTGAGAGTATCCCATTCAGCACCAGGATTCGCCTATTTTGCTGTTGGGTTGTTTTTAAGCCCATGTTCAAGCTGCTCTCTGAAAGCATGTGCTACCACTGGATCTTCCAGACTCTTAGTATTAATATCTCTTCTAGAGGCTTGCTGCCTTCGCTGTTTTGGAGCGACGTGAAGTGAGAGCTTAGATTTGACAAGTCGATGATCAGTGTCACAGTGGTCTGAGCCACGCATGGCACGGGTTATGAGGACATCTCGGCGATCTCTTTCTCTGACAATGATGTTTGGATCGTGGGTGTTGCCATGAACCCTTGAACTTGTCGGCCTGGCTAAACAAGGTATTGGTGAGAGTGAGGTTGTGAGCAGCACACTTGCTGAGGAGAAGTAGGCCACTGGGATTACACCTGCCTAGTCCATTTCTCCCTGTGGTTCCCTGCCAAATGTTAGCATCTCTGCCAACTCTGGCACTGAAGTCGCCAAGGAGCACACCTTGTCTTCTTTGGGGATAGAGGTTAGCACTTTGCCAAGGTCGGTGTAAAAGGCTTCTTTGATGTCATCCTCTTCATCCAGTGTTGGAGCGTATGCACGGATGAAGAAGGCATGCCGTGAGTGATTCAGTTGAACTCGAAGCGTCATGAGGTGCTCGTTGAACCCAATAGGTATTTCATGTAGCCTGTGTAGGATGCGTTGGCGGATTGCAAAGCCAACTCCATAAATGAGGTTTCTCTCCACAGCAGGCTTACCCTTCCAGAAGAAGGTGTAGCCAGATCCCCGTTCTGTGAGTTGTTCCTTATCTGGGAGCAGGGACTCACTGATGGCTGTTATGTCACTGTTATACCTAGCCAGCTCTTTTGCCATAAGGGCAGTTCTTCTTTCAGGACGCGCATTTGTGCCAGTATCCAGAAGGGTCCTGACATTCCATGCAGCGACCATAAGAGGTTGTATGGTTTGTTTTTCCTTGGATCTGTGATTTTGATTGTTTTCTACCGCATAAGGATGACCTTACTGGGTGCGGTTGCCCAGTCAGGCTATGTTAAGGGCACCTTTTCTAGCCCACTCCCTATGTGGGGTGAACAGAGTGGCACCTCGGAAGGGCTACTCAGTCGCACAGACAGGACCGGATTTCACTGCTGCCTAGATCCCAGTGCATAAACGACCATCTTATCTGTAACGCCCATGTGCAGAGTTGTGACCAGAGACTCCCGGCAGTCATCTCTGCCTGTCGCCGTCGCCACTGGTCCGTCGCCATAGGACTTTTGGGGAGTATAATGGGTTTTGGTGATGATGAGAGGTATGATGAGCTGGGTGATGGCTGCTCTTGAGTTGATTTGTGTGGTGAGGCAAGAGCGGAGGCGCAGCCACATATCTTGGCCCTCCCTTTACCTGATCCAGTGAAGCAAGTGCTGCAACGACTGGGGAGAGGGGAGGGAGAGTTGCAATGAACTGCTGATAGCTCAGTTTGTTGGGTTTCGTCTTAGTAGCCTGTTCATCAGGCATTGCCTTCGTCTGCTGGTGTAGACGTTGGGTTTCCATGGTGGTCACCTCCTCTGCCTACACCGCCGTTGGTGTCTTGTTGGAGCTCTGTAAGCATTTCTTCCTGATGCGGGGTTCCACCGCAGATTTTTCATTCGGGGTGTATTCCCGTAGCCTTATACATGCCGAGATTAATCCGCAAGGCAGCGGGGCAGTGGTTGGTAGGCGCCAGGACGTGTCCTCATGCCAGTGAGCCTATGCGTCGTCCTTCTATGGTTTACTGCTAGTCCGAGATCCCCTGCTGATCTAGCCTGAGTCCACGAGGCACCCAGTTACAGCGTGTTGCCACGAAGAGTCACAGCAGGAATCTTGATAGTGTACTGGCAGGGGAAGACTTATGCAAGTTGCTTCCCTGTTCGCCACGAGGGCTTGCCAGAGGCGGCAGCTGAAAGCGAGTGGGAGCAAGCAGTACTTGCACCTTAACACTAACATAATGCTGCCACACTAAACGCATTTTACCACCCTATGTGTGGCTCTACACACACACACACACACATCTCAGAACTAAAGCCATCGTTGGACTCGACTCTTTCACCCATGAGTGTCGGGTCTAGGTCTGTGACCATCTGGAGAATGTGAACTGACTATCTTTTTTCTGGAATATAGATGATACTTTTACACATAACAGTACTGTCAATATCTGCTAAGAGCACCTATTAGAAATGGTACAAGTTACATAACCTAGCATGTGTGTTTTCATTACATTGACACCGCCAGTTTTATGAATGCATGGGAATTTGTATTATTGCAAAATAAGTGATAGAATAACATGACAACATTTGTACTTTTTTCAGGACTGGCAGGATTGACACGACCTACCGTGTCATCACCCTATGAGGTAAGTGTCACCTAAAAACACTGAAGCTCACTTGCTTGTTTACTGACGCTGCTATACATTTGTAAATTAAAAGACCAGAGGAATAATATTTAGCAACGACACCGATAACGACTATAACCCCGTGAAGAACTACGATGATTTGAGTATAGCACAACCTCTTTTACAGTTGATACAGGGAAGAAAATAGAGCTTCATTTATTATGAAACTTTATTGGCATTTTTAATGAGTGAAGTGGTCAGACTTTGTGGCCAGTACACTAATATAATAATAATAATAATAATAATAATAATAATAATAATAATAATAATAATAAATAATAATAATTCCGAATAATTCAGAATAATTCATAATCTTGTAATAGTAAAATTTATAATAATAACAGCAACAACAACAACACTACAATAACACAACAATAAATACAATAACAACAACAACAATAGTGTCTGGATGAAAAACTTACAAGCGGATGTTGCCAGCTACTATATACAGGCGTAGTAAAGTTGGGAGAGTCAAAAGAACATAAAATATGAAGGTGGCGGGAAAGTAAACACAGATTAAGGGAGTTTTGTGGAGTTTTCTGGGCCGTTCTGCCAATCGGACTTGTCAGACTTGGTGACTTCTCAGGATTTCCCTCACACCTCGCATACAATTTACTGAGTGTATGGTTAAAAACATCAAATGAATAAATTACATATGTATATAAATGAATAGCGGAATATATAAAATAAAATAAAAAATGTAGAAAAAAAATGAAATATCCCTATAAATGAAACACTGGAGATAAAGGAGAGAGAGCTGAAGCATTGTCCGGAGAGTGTGTTAGTAACGGTTCATGGAAGGGTCAAGGTCAAATTAAAGATATAACTTATATACCTACAACATTCCTTACCCACTTTAAGTATGACATTTAGTGTGAATCCGTCAGTTGTTGCTGGGCAGCTTCAGCAATTTATCACCCATACATTGTTTCAACGAAGTAAAAACGGAATAATAATAATAATAATAATAATAATAATAATAATAATAATAATAATAATAATAATAATAATAGTAATAATAATAATAATAATAATAATAATAATAATAATAATAATAATAATAATAATAATAATGCACAAAGCTTCTCTTCTTTTACTAGGAACAAATCCAGTCCGGCGTTCATCACAACAGGCAGGTATAGCGCCACCAGATGTCCCTGCTCTCATTAACTACACGTCGAGGCAATTATACTTAATACTTATTCTACTTACATAATCACCATACACATTCATCCTTTATAATCTTAAAACTTATTCTTACTTTTTTTATATCTTACTGATTTATTTTAATTGCAATATTCTTCATTTATTCTGCCGGTATCATCTCCCTTAGCCCAGATGACAATTATGTGTTACTTTCCTCTGGTCAAGATAATATATAATTCACTGCTTAACTTATCTCTTCTCCTTCAACAGTAGGATGCCAGTGAGGTTGGCTGTAGTCCAAGGTCTTGTTGAGAGATGATCTCTCTCTCTCTCTCTCTCTCTCTCTCTTCTTTCTTCCCACCTCCATGTTTTCCTTCTTCCCTTCCCCTTTCAGAGACTCTCCTGCTCTCTCCCACTTTGATCCCCTCCCTCCCTCCCTCCCTCTCCCTTTCTGGTTCATTGCTTTCCTCCCTCTCCCATTCCCCCCACCCCCCTTCCTTTGCTCCTTATGGAATCCAGAATTCTGGTTAACGACTGTTTTTCTTATCGTCTTGACTAACGAGTCTAGGAAAGTCATATACATCGCTGTTCCGCTCGTCCGTGCGTTCATTTGTTCAAGTGTCCATAGATCCGATCGTCCGCCTGTCTATTCAGCTATATGCCCGTGTAGCCTTCGTCCGTGTGTCCTTTCGCTCTTGTTTTCGTCCGTGTCTTCAGATTCCTCTCACGGATATGTTTTGTGTACGACCGAACGTAAGGCATCTTTTCTTCATGAGTACTAGGCCGTCCTAGCGAAACGAGTCAACCTGACTTTCGCTTTAGTGACTCAGATTATATGTTGGTGATCTTACGAGTGTATTATCATTATTATTATTATTATTATTATTATTATTATTATTATTATTATTATTATTATTATTGTTATTATTATTATTATTATTATTATTATTATTATTATTATTATTATTATTATTATTATTATTATTATTATTATTATTATTGGTGAAGGTATTGTTGTTGATGTTTTGTTGCTGTTGCTGGTAATTATATTATAAGTATATTAAAAATAGTTCCTTTATCTCATTTTAAGCTAAACTTGAAGTACTTTCAGCCGTTCTGTCTCGGTCAAGATTATTTTACCTTTAACAGTCTCCAACAAACTACATCTAATTGGCTCATTAACAACGAATCATCTCATTATTCCCTCTTATCAGAAAATGGCCGACGATCGTTCAAAGTACTATCGGATAATTCTAGACTGTTTTCCCCTGTGTTTGGACAATCGAAGTAGTTCTCGTAGTTAAGTTCAAATTGTTTTTCCATCCGATGTACATTTACCAGGGAGGGAGTCGTGGGAGAAAGAGGTTAGGTTAGGTTAGGTTAGGTTAGGTTAGGGTGTAAAATTCAACTTGTAAACGTTTATAAATTTGTTGAATGAAGCCTCTCATTGAATTGCCTGTTATATGTTCATACATTTTCATAATAATTAAATGCATATTGTTATTCCAATAAAAAGTAAATGATACATTTCCTTGTGAATTTTGTCAAAATTCGACATGTTAAGCAAAGCATTCGGGGGATGAAATTGACTTGTTACTGATAATATATTTAACATTCTAAAATCTGTTTAATCTTGTTCTTAAAATTCAAACAAAGTGATGTTAAACTAAATCGTGTATGACGCAATAATTTGCTTTTTTGTCTGAATTGAGATTTTTCATTAGAGATCAAAAAATAAAGTCACTTCATATAGTTTGACAAATTGTTTGATATTCACAGGAAATTATTGTCTGTGAGGATTCAAAACACCGAGGAAATTAATTTCAGCCAGCCAGTCCTGACCTCTACAGGGCACCACACACCTGTACCTGCACCCACACCTTGACAATCAACACCTTTTCCTTTATCTATACTTACTTGTACCTCCATATACAATTAGCACCATTATGTACACTTCTTACACCTACACAACTTCCACCTATATAATTTGCATATTCACCTGCAGTATTTTCACCTACATATACTACACCTACACATCCGGCTTTACATCACCTATACGTAATCTACATCAGTGCCAACACTTTTCACTTTCAATACCTAGACCAGCGTCTACACTCTAGCCTAAGCTTTTACCTTCACCTACATCACCTATACTTTCACCATCACTTTTACCCTCACCTAGACTATCACTTACACCCGAGATTAAGGTTTTACAGTCACCTGAGCCACACGTGGACAGGTCGACTGCCCAGATTCATTATGTAACTGAATATGACAACTCACACAGCCTTAGGCGTCACTGCCGGGGGAACGGACTAATTACCTTAGTAATTATTTCTGTCTACCACTTGTCACTTATACAGTTAGTTAGTAAAAGATACCTGGTTCATATGTGGCTCTGTGTATACAATACTCATCTACTGTACCTGTGCACACAGGTGCACACACAAACATTAAGTTATATACGGATACTGTGTTTGTGTGTGTGTGTGTGTGTGTGTGTGTGTCTCCGGTAGGTCGCCTTCGGTATGAGCGACAATGGTGAGGTCGTCTGCCTGCTGAAGTTCAGTAATGGAAGGTGCGACACCTTTGTTCCTGCCTGGAGTCGTCTTATGTTGAAAAGACCCTTCATCCGGTACTCGATGTCCACCCCATCGGCTAAATTGGCACTGGCACGAGTATGGAAGGTAGCCAAGAGAATGGAAAAAATAATTGGTGACAGTACACATCCTTGATTTATCGCCGTTTGGATGGGGAAGAACTCAGACTGGGTTCCATTGTACAGGACACTCCCGTTCATGCCAACGTGGAGTTTCCTCACACTGGCAATGAATTTTGGTGGCAGTCAAAACGAGTCCAAGTCCTTCGTTAGGTCGATAAAGGCCATGTAAAGGTCACGGCGCTGTTCTCTGCACTTTTCCTGTATCTGGCAGGCAGCAAATATCATGTCAGTGATGCCACGTGATGGTCTAAATCCATGTTGAGATTCTGGGGGGAGGTTTTCCGCCTCAGGAAGAAGTCTGTTTAGGAGGACTGAGGCGATAATCTTGCCAGCTACGGACAGCAGCGAGATCCTGCGGCAGCAAACACACTCTGGCCGGTCTCCCTTGTTCTTATAAATAGAGACGTCTTTCAGAGCTTGGGGGATTTCCTCCTTCTCCCATATACTCTGCAGGAGAGAGTGGAGACGGCTGGTAAGCAGAGGCCCTCCTGCTTTATGCACCTCGGTTGGGATTCCTTCAGGCCCTGAGGCTTTGTTATTTTTCATCTGTTTGATGCCAGTAGCTACCTTACGCAGGGATGGACGATAGCTCAGGTGGGTAACCTCTGGATGCTGAGGGACCTGCTTGGTAGTCAGGATATCCACATCGGTGTTTCGGTTTAGCAGCAAATGATGTATGTACACTTCAGCTTTGAGGTGAATGTACATAAGACTCAGATTCTCTTTCAACCTGCCCCTGGTTCAGCCACACCTCCACCATCCATCCAGCTTAACGGTACTACCCTTTTTAATGTTACTCACTTTCCGTGTCTCGGCTCCTACCTGTTCACCACGGCGGGCAAGGATGAAGAGATCCAACATCGGGTCAGATGTGCATCTCAAGTATCGATCAGTGGTCCTCCCCACCCGGCTATATGGCATCGAGACATGGATCACATACAGAAGGCACCTCAAGGCACTTGAAAACTTTCACCAACGTAGTCTACGTTCCATCCTCCGAGTTCGCTGGGAAGACAAGAGAACAAATGCCACTATTCTCGCTGAAACCAACTGTAGGAGAATCGAGGCTACCATTATCCATGAACAACTACGATGGACTGGCCATGTTACCCGCATGGCTGGCAACTGAAAAAGTATAAATATAGTCTTAAGACAAATCTGAAAAAGTGCCAAATCGACCCCCTCACCCGGGAGACGACCACTACACCGTAACGCTTGGAAGAGCACCACACGAGAATGTGTCAATATTTTCGACTTAGCCAACCCCGGAAAGACGCTTTCGCTGCCCCTCCCTCACTAGATGTAGCCCTCCACACGTACAACATCTGTATACGAACTTGCCGGTTTTGTATCGGCTCCTCGCGTCACCTCACAGCTCACCAACGAAGGTGACGTCCTTAATAACTCTTATCGTTGTATCATAGCTGGATGATTCATTTTCGAATCCGAGTGACAGCAAAGTATTTGTAGTAGTAGCACTAGTAGTAGTAGTTTTAGTAGTAGTAGTAGTGTGTGTGTGTGTGTGTGTGTGTGTGTGTGTGTGTGTGTTCATATGTATAAAGACACACACATACACACACACACACACACACACACACACACACATACACGAAACAAGTGCTGGGACACCCCCAAAAATTCTTATCGATTTCTTCGTCAGGTCGACACTCAACCTCCGATCTTTCAAGCTCGCACGCCGTCAACCTCTCAAGACGCTCTCGAGAAAGTCCTACTGCCACGAGGAGAGAGCAGGAGAGAGCGTATTGGAGGAAGGGACCAGGGAAGGGGGGAGGGAGGGATGTGGTGAAGAACGTACGTTGAAAGAGGTGCAAGGGGAAAACGGAGAAGACTATCCAGGGGCTGGGATGGGAAGGAACGAAATTGAGAAAGATACATAAAAGACAGAGGTTGATGTAAAGGATAGACCTGGAGGAAAAAGAGCAGCTAATGACATGGAAAAAGAGGAAATAAATTAAAGGAGTTATTGATGAAAAGAAGAACGGAGGAGGAAAAGAAGGAATAGAGGAATTAAAAAGGAGAAGATGGGGAAGGATAGAGGAGAGTTCGGCGTCTATTGGAAAGGAGGAATGAGGGAGGGAAACAGTCGATAGGACTGGGACTGGAAGAGAGTCATTGAGAGGAAAATGGAGATGATAAGTTGAGGTAGTATGGATTATAAGCAGGGGGTGGAAGTGTGGAGAGGAGGATATGAACTGAAGTAAGGAAGGAATAAGTGGAGATAATCGGGATAGAAGAGGAAGAAGGCGGTTGATATCTAAAGGAGTTAAGGAGTTAAAGAGAAGGAAGTAATGGAGAGTAAGTGAGAAGGCATCGGGAAGAGAAGAGTGGAAAGCAGCCAGGAGAAAGCAAGAGAAAGAGAAGAATTAGGAGATGAAGAAGTCGGACGTAAGAGGTGGGAAGGGAGAGGTAGGAGGACGAGAGGGAGGGAGAGAGTAAAAGAAAGGAAAAAAAGAAGACTGAGGAGGAGAAGTGAGAAGAGGAGGAGAAGAGGAAAGAGGAGGCTGGAGACTAAAGTATACATAAATCGGCCGAGTCCCCGATATTTCAGGTGTAATTAGAAAACTTGTTTGTATAGTAATATTTATTGTCGTTTCTCACTCTTGATTTATTTTTATTTTTTTATTAATTTTTTATTATTATTATTATTTATTTTATTAACATAATAATTATTATTATTATTATATTTATTTATTTATTAATTATAATTATTATTATTATGATTATTATTATTATTAGTAGTAGTATATTTTCGCCCTCCAGTCCCTGATATGTGTCAGTGACCTGTGCCCAGGTGGGCTAATCCCCGTAAAAAAGAAAAAAATGTAATGTTTATCCTTAAATTAAACTGGTAACTGTGTACCTACAATATGGGTCTCCTTTCCTCCCTACACGTAAGGTTTAACCTCGGAAATATATTTGAAAAGGCAAATATAAATTAGAGCTTAATTAAAATAAATGAGTAAAAAAGAATGAGTAACACAAATAATATTTTTAAAAATTGCTGTTGTTTGTGCAGAAGTATTTATGGAAAGTTAGTTTGATCGTACGTACGGGCGAATGGGCGTAGAGACGAACGGACTGACAGACAAGGGTAACTCTATATACCCATACATATTAGCGGCGAGGCATGATATACGTACAATTCTTTCAAAGAAAAACAAAATTGTAACTTTAGGTGAGCATCATCCTCGTCTCACGACAGTAAACATCAAGAAGCCATCACTCTGGACAGTTATGTCAACAAAACGTTGATTATCGAACTCGTCTGAGCCTTTATTGTCGTATACCTTCATTCCAAGTTTGGTTGAAATCCATTGTTGTGTTTATGAGTTATCGTGTTCACAGTTCCCAGACACAAGGATCGGACGAGGAGGAAGATAAAGAGACAGACGGACGCACGAAGGGAAAAGTTTGACTCCCCCTTGGGTGACGGTGGGAAGACCACCAAGATGTGTTGTGATTCACCTCGGGAGATCCACGTTACAGCACCACCACCATCTCCGGTACATGGAGAACTAGATATACATGTTCTCTAAACTGGAAGGTTCGAGTAACGTTTAATCTGAGATTTGTGGGTATTTCCCGGATATATTATGTACATCGGTCATACTAAATGAGACCCATAATATACTCGAGCATAGTGACCGAGTTCACTAAAAAAAATGAATTAAACGTTTTCTGCTCTAAGATAACATGAAGACTCAAAATCATTGCCTTATTGGCGGACCTGATATCAGTACGCATGGTTATGAAGAAGTTCTTCTATATACCAAAGTGAAGCCATGCTTAAACCCTCACCCCTCTAAAGGCAAAAGACAAAAACATTGTCGCTCTTTTAATTTTAGAATGAATATATATATATATATATATATATATATATATCATTTTTAGTCCATATAACACGCGGACTTTGAACATATAATCAATGACCTCACCAGCCAGGACTCCAACCCTGGACCTAAAGCATGGGACCAGAGAATGCTACCGACCATACCACAAGAGCACTAAAAGCAGTTCTAGACTATGTGATATTTCACACAAAGCCTGTTCATTGAGCTGATGGCACGGTAAACCTCTCATTGGGAACTGCCCGTGCTGGATTCGGTAAAATGCTACTGACAGCCACATAAGCAGCACGGGCAGTTCCCAATGAGAGGTTCACGGTGCCATCAGCTCGATGAACAGGCTTATGTCACTGCTGATCCCAGTATCTAGATCGCTTATGTAGTTTATGAACAAGAGTGGGCCTAGTACTGACCCCTGGGGAACCCCACTGGCTAAGCGGCCCCACTCAGATTTAACACCATCTACGCTGACCCTCTGCGTTCTATCGGCGAGCCATGATTTTATCCAATTTAAAACTTCCCCTCGATACCATGAGCCTTAATTTTTCTCAGAAGCCTCTGATGCGGTACTCTGTCAAATGCTTTGCTGAAGTCTAAGTAAATAACATCGTAATTTTCGTCATTATCTACTACCTCGAAGACTTTCCTAAAAAAGTTAGCAGATTTGTTAGACAAGATTTTCCCTTTGTAAACCCATGTTGAGAGTCGTAGATTAATTTGCTTTTCTCTAGATGCGATCGGATGCTATCTGCTATAATTGATTCAAGAAATTTCCGCACTACTGACTTCAAACTGATTGGCCGGTAATTTGACGCTGATGCTCTGTCTCCCTTTTTGAATATGGGTACTACATTTGCCTGTTTCCACAAGTCTGGCACAATTCCAGTGTCTAATGATTTTGTAAATAAGTTTACGAGGGGTCCGCTAATCTGTTCCCTACACTCTTTCAAGACTCGAGGGAAAATTTCATCCGGCCCTGGGGATTTTGTTTTCTTTAGTTTTTTATCTTCTTAAGAACATCCTCTTTTCTGATAGTGATATTCTTTAATTTCTCTTCTTCTTTTCCCTTAAATATCAGTTCCACCTCTGGAATTTCATCTCAAATTTCTTCTGTGAAAACTGAGAAGTAGCTGTTCAATGCTTTGCTTATTTCTTCACTGCCATTTATCACTTCTCCCCTCCATAACTTTAAAGACCAACTTTATCCTTGACCTTTGTCCTATATACCTGGAAAAATCCCTTGGGATTTGCCTTGGATTCTCTTGCTATTTTGATTTCATAGTCTCTCTTTGCTTTCCTTACATTTCTCTTAACATTCCTAGATAGTTCATTATACCTATTTATGAGCTGCTCCTCCCCTCCCTTTAATTTCTTATATATTCCTTTCTTTATTCCTATGTCATGTTTAAGTTTTCTGGTCATCCACTTCGTGTTTTCTTCTTTCCTTGTGGCTATCAGCATATTTATATATATATTGTTACGAACCCCGCCACCAATTGCCATGATCTACCTACCCAGCACTACGAACCACGCCATCTATTGTCCTGATCTACCTACCCAGCACCACGAACAACGCCATCTAGGGACGAAACACGAGTATGACTCGTCTTAGTTACCACTCCGGGGTTTCCCTTCTCCATATCCTGGTTGTTGCGTCACCTCCTCCAAGTCTTCTTTGTCAGCTCGAGTTCGAGGAGAGGGCAGTTCACTCTGGGAAGTGACCACAGGATCACCTATCCTGGAAACCTACGGCACAGTGACTACCTACCGTCTTCTACAATACTCAGCCATCTCAGCTCCGCACTTAAGTATTTGTAATCTTATATTGCCTCCCACCTTCACCTTGCTTCACGATTGTTTTATGTTGTATAAATATGTATATACTGTTAATGTTTAGGTTAAGTATGGTTAAGGGTAAATTATAGAAAGCTGAATATTTTGTTAAGGAATTTATGGTACTTTATTATACACAACAAAAACTCCCATCCTTTGTCTACCCTTTTATAGTCCGGTTGTCTTTGTTTTTTTTTTTGTTGCCTGTTGGGATTTGGGTAGACTTTTAACTATATTCAAAATCCCCAACTCGTAACAAATGGCGACTGTGACAGGACACAACCTTAAGTACCATATTCCTTCCTCCCTTGTTACTCATTGTTAATTATTCCTCCCAGTCACTTCTGTTCACAATTGCTTTACCGTGGTTTAAAGTTTCCTTCATATGTGTGTGCATATAGTGGTATTATCGTACAGTAAGAGTGACAGACGTAGGATATTAGGTTCCAAGTGTCATAAGGCTTACCTGTTATTACACGTGGCAGTCGTGTAGTAAGTCTTATCGAGTGTAGGGAAGAATCCGGATGTGTTTAATGCCGTACCCTCACTCCAGAGTAGGCTGTTCCATAGTCACTAGTTTACGGTGAAGTGATATCTTGGGACGCCCCGCTCTACCAGGGCCCCATAATTATAAAGCCTCAATCATTGTTTTTCTCATTATCTCATTCAAGGGTTGTTAATCCCTATCTTTATATAAATGCCGTAATATGCCCCTCCAGTTTCAAGTATCTAAGGGTTGTTAATCCGGATCTTTATATTAATGCTGTAAAACGCCCTTCCTGCTTACTCAAGGGTTGTTAATCCGGATCTTTATATAAATGCCGTAATACGCCCTTCCTGTTTCAAGTATCTAAGGGTTGTTAATCCGGATCTTTATATTAATGCCGTAATACGCCCTTCCTGCTTACTCAAGGGTTGTTAATCCGGATCCTTATATTAATGCCGTAATACGCCCTTCCTGTTTACTCAAGGGTTGTTAATCCGGATCCTTATATAAATGCCGTAATACACCCTTCCTGTTTCAAGTATCTAAGGGTTGTTAATCTGGATCTTAATATTAATGCCGTAATACGCCCTTCCTGTTTATTCAGGGTTGTTAATCCGGATCTTTATATTAATGCCGTAATACGCCCTTCCTGTTTATTCAAGGATTGTTAATCCGGATCTTCATATAAATGCCGTAATACGCCCTTCCCCTTTCAAGTCTCTTATCCTCATTTAAGGATCTTATCAGAAGAACAATATTCATAAGTGAATTTCCATAGGTATAACTTGGGTAGTTTCTTGAACTTTCTGGTTATCCACTGCCGTGATATTTTCTAGGGTATCCACTTATCTTATCTTTTGACCATTGATTAATTTATCTAGGATTTCTTAATGGCCACCTCAGGATTTGTTAAACTTGGTAGTCCTGTAGGAGTGGAAGAGCAAGATACCATTTCACATCATGAAGCATGTGGAGGAGCGTGGAGAGGTAAATTTAGGACGTGCTGCTGAGCTGGCTGATGCGTATGCCTTGCTGGTGGAGTCACTGTGCCGTAGGGAACGTGGTACTTTCCGGCATGTTAGGTCCTCCTCTGATGATAAGCTTGGGGACGTGAGTGGTAGGTCGAAAGGTCCCACACCTACCCCCCCTGATGCAACCAAGTTTACTTGTTCTTACTGTAAAAACCCAGGCCATACGATCCAGAGTTGTAAACACCCAAAGTGTCGAATTGCTAAAAGTAGTTCCATGGATCCCAAATCCAAACCAATAGCAACCACCAATGTGGAAAGGCCCCATCAGGATCTCTTCTCTTCATTCACCTATGAGGGCAAAATTTCAATCATAGAGGGGTCTCGTTGTTTCCCTATTCGTATACTACGTGATATGGGCGCAGCACAATCTATCCTCCTGTTTAACGTCATTCCTGATATATCTACCGCATTTACTAATGAGAGTGTTCTAATTTCAGATCTCTCATCCCATTCTTCCTATCCTTTAGCTAAAGTGCACCTCCAATGTCCCTTGATTACTGGGGAAGTGCAAATAGCCATTAGGAAAGATCCAATGCCTGTGAGCGGCATTCATTTATTATTGGGTAATGACTTGGTAGGAGATCTAGTGGTTCCCAACATAAAGACAGTCGATTCTCCCTTACCTGTCAACTCCACCACTGACCTTGAAGAAACTATTCCTCACCTTTTCCCATCTTGTGCTGTCACCCGGTCACAGAGTGTGCGAAATGGGCCCTCTTCATCTGAAACCACCTCCAATATCTTACTACCCACAGAAGATCTGTACAATACGACCATTAGTATGGATGAGCTCATTACAGTTCAGCAATCTGATCCATCTTTGTTCAAACAGGTGATGAAAGACCTCAGTGTGGACCATTGTACATCTTCGGCTTACCACCCACCGTCCCAAGGTTGCTTGGAACAGTTCCCTCAAAACTTTCAAGTCAATGCTAATAAACTATCTCCCCTAAACTATATAGTCCATACTCCTGATCGCAGAAAAGATTCACAACTTGTTCACATTAATCTCATGAAACTTTACCATTCCAGGCAGTCAGAGGAAGACATCCCAGAGGCTATAAGCCTACCTGTATTGCATACGGTTTTGTCAGGGCCGGAGCCGGAGACAGATGACATGGATCTATTGGAGACTTTAGACTTCCCTCTACCTAAAGAAAACCCTGCTAACAATCACATACTCAACAACTTGAATGAGTATTTTTCTGTTTTGAATCCATCTCAAGCAAAAGATCTCACTAAGTTATTGTCAACATTTCCTAAAGTCACGTCAGACCTCCCAGGGTTTTGCAATATACTTTAACATGATATTAAGCTAATCTCAGATGATGTACAACCCATTAGGCAATCGGCATATCGACTAAATCCACAAAAAAGAGAGATTATGAAAAAGGAGGTAGATTTTTTGTTAAAACATAACTTAGCTGAGCCTAGTACCTCCCCCTGGGCTTCACCTTGCCTTCTCATTCCAAAACCCGATAGCACCTTTCGTTTCTGTACCGATTATCGTAAAGTGAACCAGGTCACTGTCTCAGACTCCTACCCTTTACCTTTGATTGTAGATGTAATAGACAGCATAGGCTGTGCAAAATTTATCAGTACCGTGGTCCTGTTGAAAGGATATTATCAAGTGGGACTCACGGATAGGGCAAAAATAATCTCAGCATTTATAACTCCATTTGGTCTTTTTCAATATTTGGTTATGGCGTTTGGCTTTTCTAATGCTCCGGCCACATTCCAGAGGGCCATCAATTACCTAATTCAGGACTTAGGTGGGACGTTCGCCTACCTGGATGACCTGGTGGTGGTGTCGGACGGCTGGGACGAACATCTGGTGCGTTTGGAGATACTGTTCTCACGACTGCAAGAGACTGGATTCACCATAAACCTGGCTAAATCTGCTTTTGGCCGGGCCTCAGTGACTTACCTGGGACATATCATTGGGCATGGTATTGTGAGACACAAGGACGCAAACGTAAAAGCCATCTTGTCCTTCCCCACTCCAAGGACGAGGAAGGAACTCATGCACTTCCTGGGGATGTGTGGCTACTACCGTCGGTTCTGCAGTAACTTCTCCAGCGTGGCTGGACCCCTCACAGACATTACCAGTTCTGCGGTCCCTTACATCTGGAACCAGAGGTACGACCAGTCTTTCCACCGCCTCAAAGCCTTCCTTGCCTCCAAGCCTGTAGTCCACCCCCCTGACTACACCTTGCCCTTCCATCTGCAAATCGACGCTAGCGGTGTCGGAGTGGGGGCTGTGCTCCTACAACCCGACCCAACCACTGATGTCCTTCACCCTGTGGCATACTACTCCGCCAAGTTGAAAAAATATCAGACCAACTACTCGACCATAGAGAAGGAAGCCCTGGCTCTGGTGTTGGCAATAAAGAAGTTTGAATGTTACCTCCAGTTTTGCCCACAAACAACCCCAGTCTTCCCGACCATAACTCACTCACGTTCATCCAAACCAACAAGACCTCCAACCAGCGAATCCTCCGCTGGGCTCTCCTCACCCAGCCCTATAATCTACAAGTCCGGCACATAAAGGGGGTGGACAACCTGATTGCGGACTCCTTATCCCGAGCTCCAGTGGAAATGCAGCAGCTACTCTCCAGACGCACCAGGTAATCACCTCCTTCGCGCCCGCGCTATGGAGGTCTTTGGAGGGGGGGTGTGTTACGAACCCCGCCACCAATTGTCATGATCTACCTACCCAGTACTACGAACCACGCCATCTATTGTCCTGATCTACCTACCCAGCACCACGAGCAACGCCATCTAGGGACGAAACACGAGTATGACTCGTCTTAGTTACCACTCCGGGGTTTCCCTTCTCCATATCCTGGTTGTTGCGTCACCTCCTCCAAGTCTTCTGTGTCAGCTCGAGTTCGGGGAGAGGGCAGTTCACTCTGGGAAGTGACCGCAGGATCACCTATCCTGGAAACCTACGGCACAGTGACTACCTACCGTCTTCTACAATACTCAGCCTTACTCGTCAGCCATCTCAGCTCCGCACTTAAGTATTTGTAATCTTATATTGCCTCCCACCTTCACCTTGCTTCACGATTGTTTTATGTTGTATAATTATGTATATACTGTTAATGTTTAGGTTAAGTATGGTTAAGGGTAAATTATAGAAAGCTGAATATTTTGTTAAGGAATTTATGGTACTTTATCATACACAACAAAAACTCCCATCCTTTGTCTACCCTTTTATAGTCCGGTTGTCTTTGTTTTTTTTTGTTGTTGCCTGTTGGGATCTGGGTAGACTTTTAACTATATTCAAAATCCCCA